>APFE030189075.1:50917-73096 GCA_000404065.3 Pinus taeda
AAACCCAGCCGACCTAACAATAATAATACAAAGCCACAAAAATAACAATAGAGGGATTCTATGGGGCACAGTAATAACAATATGGGGGCAATAGGGGCACAACAATATTAATAAGGGGTACAACTACCATAGTAATGGGGTATTCACTAGTATTATAGGGACCCAACAATCGTCAAGGAGCCAAACTTCCTCACAGCTGCTAGCAAATGCCTTCTTCCTTACATAATAGAATTTTGCTCTCATGCTCTTTAAATGCATCATCAGTGTCATCCACTCAATCCATGTGCTCCCAAATCAAATCAAACAACTGTCAGTACAATAACATCAAACAAGTTATCTCAATTGTTAACTTTCCAACCTTTTCACATACTTCTGCAATATGTCCTTTAAGGGAGCCAAACCATATCCCATCATTATCAGAGTTGCCAAATCACAATAGCCTCTAGTCAAGGTGTGGGATTCTTTATGTCAAATTCTTGTTGCTTGCTCCCTCTGCAGTTAACATTCCTTTGCATGGCCTATCTTCATAATGCAACAGAGTTTTGCTTCATGCTCTTCAACTTTCAATCATCAATCAATGTGTTCCTAGAACGAATGATTTGTTGGTACAACATCAAAACCCTTCAACTTCTTGCTCTCTAATCGACTTATTTGATGCAAACTTTAAACAACTCCCTTCTTCTTCATCTTCATGTTTTGTCATGTTCTTCCAAACCTTCCATTTGTTAATCAAGCTTAGATAGATCTTGTCTTGACCTGCAATCTTTGTTAGAAGACTATGAAGAACAAAAAGACAAAGTGCATAGACATTTATCCTATTGAGGATACTTATCCTATTGAGGAGAGTCAACTCCCTCTTAAGCTTACATTTTTCATCAGTTTTGTCCTCTTATCAACATGATGTCATTTATGTTAGTCTTAAGAGCAAGGTTTTTCTTTTTATAGCAGAAATGGTTAGTTAGGGTTTCTATTCTAGGTTTTCCTAACTCAAACTTTTACTAGGGTTCATAAACCCTAAATGCCAAAAAGTCTACAATACCTAGATTCTTCATAGTCATTAAAATCTTTCATTCAAGAGTTGCAAGATTTCTACAAGCATGTTGCAAAACCCTTATGATAATACTGCCATGCCTTTTATTTTCATTTCTTGATCTAGTCTTCATATACAATGAATTACTTGGTGTGCTACCATATCAACAATATATCACTCTCACCAAGACCTAGTGAACAACATAGATCATAAATGCACATAAAAATTATACATACCTCTGCAACCTTACCTTTTCTCCATCATGTATTTGAGCATTGTAACTTCTTAAGGTTGATTACTAAAATCAGACTCACTTCTGCAACTAGATTTCCATATGGTCTTCATATTGATTTCAATTCTTCGTCCATCAAGCTCTTAGGAGTCAATGTTAGATATGTCAGCTTCACGGTGTCATTATTCTTCTATTATGAGACCGCTTCATGTACAAATGCTTCATTGGACCACAAATACCTTGATACAATCCTTAGATGTCCAATGTTTTGGTTGCTTTTCATATTTGTATCACAAAGATGAGTTAGATGTCTTATCATAATTCTTCCACAATTCATAAAGTCTTGGTTTATGTCACAAACTTCCTATACTTTTTGCAATCCAAAAATGGAGAGATACACTTGTTGCTTCACATGCAAATATTGTCCTTATATCTATATAGTAGATTTGCTTATGAATTCTTGTCAGAAAGTATCATTGCGCAGATTGTCACCAAACTCGAATTATCAATAACTTAGAACTTTCGGATGTCTTTGTATTTGGTTGTCATACATCATCGTAGTTCTATTTGTTGTAATTGCAAACTTTTCAATGATGCTCGGTCTAAGATCACACCTTGTATATTTTTTGTATTGTAGACCTTCATAACTCGAACCTTAATCCATTGACCTTTCACATAGGTGCCATCTTGTTAAAATTGGCAACTAGGGCCAAACTCCATGTGGGTCATATTATTTTTGGCAGCTGCTAATTTTCTTGGATTCCTCTCATTGAGAGGTGTAGGATTGATCTAAAGATCATCCGATTCCAATAAGTATTCATGGAGATATGAATTTATTTGTGTTATGGGACAATTCGTCAAGGTCGACTAGCAACCAAATTGCCCCCATTTGTGCTCAACGTTTTAGTATAAATAGGGGTGCCTTGAAGGTCATTTGAACACACATTTCTTGTGATCTCTTCCTCTCCACTTGTCTTGGGTTTTGGCGGGAGGAGAGATCCTAAGAAGACAATGTTGCCCTAATGGAGATGATGCCCTAAAACGCAGTCTGTTAGGGTCCCACCCTAACCCCCTTATTTATGTAGTAGGATCGAGTCATAGTTATAGTTAAGTAAAGAGTCAATAAAGCCCATATTAATAATTGTAAGTGGTTAACCCGCATTTAATGACGGAACCACAGTTAGTTGCAAATGGGCCATCGTATTAGATAGATGGTATTAATAACCATGGTATTGCTCCATGGTATTGCATGTATGAGTCATATATAAAGGATAGAGACTCCCTGCGAGAAGCATCGTGTCTTATTTGGTAATCAAGCTCTCCTCTATTGGAGGTTGCCCCCTCAAAGAGGCAAGTGAACATTGTTTTCTGAATAATAAAATACTCGTTGTTGTTTCTCACTATTCTATGTTCTGGATATATTTCTTCGCATATTCGGTATTCTGGTATTATCTTGCAGGTTAAGAGCATAACAAATGGTATCAGAGCACTTTCCAGGGCCAGTGGGATCTCCATTTCTTAGCAAAAAAAAATTTGGCTAGAGATGTGTTCCAGTGTCTTTAAACCACGGGATCTGTCATTGAGCGCATAAACCTGCGGATTTGGGGAAATACAAGAGGTGGTCACGCTTGTTGGACTCCCTTGTAACCCCTGTGGGTACCCCTTCAAGTAGTAATGCATTAGACAGAACCACGAACGGATTGTCTTCCAAGTACCCTCTGGGTATATCGGAAGCCCCCTAGCTCCTTTGCAACCTCGGCATAGATAAACCATCGGTCGTCTTGCTGCTACAGTACACCGAGAACAGCACTCGGAGAGATTACTCGCCCGTACGATAGTGTAGTCGGGTTGTACGGCTAAGGGTACAGTTGATCCTCCTTAGTTAGAGCCCTGAAACATTGGGCCGAGTATTACTGTCAAACCCTTATGTATATTGCGATCTGTAGCACCTGACACTCCTCGACACCATAGTTCCCTTTTCTATCTCTAGATCACGCATAATCTCTGCCAGATCAGATCTCGCAAGTGGGGTTTGCAACAACAAGAGACATCAATCCCACAGTTCCGAGTTAACAGAACAGCCATTCAGATCTATTAAATCCATCAGATCCGCAGCAGCAATCTGTTCCGCCGCTAAGAGCTATCCGATCAGCCATTCAGATCTCTCAGATCCACAAGATCTAAGTAGTGGTGTGGGGTTCCTATACCGGGGCGTGATTTTCGCAGGACTTTTGGCAGCATTGACATTTTGGGAATTCGGCTACTGTAGTAGTCCTAAGCAAGGAGTAAAACTTCGTTAGGAGTTTTCAGAGAGAACAAAAAATAAAAATAAAAATAAAAAATAAAAAAAAATAAAAATCTGAGACCCCCCCGCAGCGCTTATTGGTGATCTAGCCCATAAGAATCAGGACGACGAGCTGAGCAAGGTGGTACCATTCAATTGTTAGTGCAAAAAAAAAAAATCAGGCGGTCCCAAATTTCAAGTACATCGGATCGGTGCATGGTAGAAACTAGAGCTCAAGCTATGGCCAATGAGAAGATTGACAAACTTGAACAATCCTTGAAAGACCTCCAAGATCAGCTAACATCACTAACTAACGCACTCTCTAAGGGCAAGGCGGAAGCCCGCAAGGAGGCGTATATTGGCAATGAACACAGTGAGGGTGAGTCTAGCCACTCTCTTCACCTCTCAGGCACCCACCAACAATCCCGTCCGCGACCTCCCAAACTGGATATGCATAAATTTGATGGTTCTCACCCGACAGCATGGGTAGCACAAATGGAGCAATATTTCAATCTGAATTACATCTTAGATAATGAGACTCAGCTTATGGTGGGGAGCATGTACTTGGACAATGAAAGATGGCAATGGTGGCAATGGCATCAACGTTGCAATGGAAATTTTTTGACTTGGGACGCCTTCAAAAAAGCTCTTATAGAGCACTTTGACCATGACTTTCCAGACTGGCACAGTGGATGAATATATTACAGCCTTTGAAGCCTTAGCTTTCCGCACTAGGGGTCTTCAAGATGCGTTCTACACGGAATGTTTTATCATCAGTCTTAAAGAGGCCATACAAGCCCACGTCCGACTGCACCACCCTCCCACATGGTCGGAGGCTTGCAAGGTAGCTCGTAACGTGGAACGTGCATTAGCGGCCCAGTCCACTAGCCCAAATTTCACCGCCAAGGGTCGCCCCCACAGGCTCACAGCACGACTCAAACACTTAAGGTTCAAAAGGTGTCACCTACAGAAATGGCAGAAAGAAGAAAGCAGGGATTATGTTACTACTATGATGAAAAATACTCCCCAGGTCATAAATGCAAGGAGCCCAAATTCTTTCAAATTGATGCCACTGATTACAACTCATCGGAGGAAGCCCCACCACTTGAGGAACCTAAGGAGGCAAAAGAGGACAACCAGAAGGACAATGTCCCTGACAAACCAGTTATTTTGCTGCATGCTTTGGCAGGGATTTCTTCACCTCAAACTCTCAAAATCAGAGGTTTATTTAAGCATCGCCCAGTAGTAGTCTTGATTGATGGTGTAAGTACACATAATTTTATCCATCAAAGAGTCGCGGAAGCAGTGCATTGTTTTGTACGAGCAGTTTCTAACTTCCAAGTCCAAATTGCGTATGGGGGAACAATGAAATGTGAAGGCCGTTGTGAAAATGTCAAACTTCAAATGGGGGATTATCAATTGAAGACCCACATGTTTGCCATATACATGGAAGGGTGCAACATTGTCCTCGGTGCTGAATGGCTTCACACGCTTGGGCCAATCACAATGGATTTCCAGGAGTTATATATGAGCTTTAAGCAGAACAACTCCACACATACCCTCCGCGGACTCCAGGCAGGAGCTCCCTCTATCATCAGCTCACATAGGATGGAAAAATTGTTAAAAAAGGGCTATCATGGAGTTATAGCTCAATTTAATGCCATCCAGGCTGTCGAACCCAATTCTCTGCCGATTCATCCTGAGATGCAACAGATTTTAAATAACCATCTGCCAGTCTTTGACAAGCCTCATGAGCTTCCACCCTTGAGAGGGGAACATGATCATAGCATCACCTTGGTCCCAGGGGCCCAACCACCAAATGTGCGCCCATACAGATATCCGTTCACCCAAAAGAATGAAATAGAAAAAATAATCAAGGAACTTTTGGAAGCAGGCGTCATTCGTCCCAGCATTAGTCCTTATTCAACACCGGTGGTCATGGTGCTCAAGAAAGATGGGGAATGGCATATGTGTCCAGACTTCAGGGCCCTCAATAAGTTGACAGTCAAAGATAAATTTCTCATCCCGGTTGTTGATGATTTGTTGGATGAACTCAATGGGGCTCAATTCTTCACTAAGTTGGATCTTTGCTCAGGGTACCACCAAATTCGCATGAAGGAAGTCGACATTCCAAAGACTGCTTTCAGAACTCATGAAGGCCATTATGAATTCCTGGTCATGCCATTTGGTCTTTGTTATGCCCCATCTACTTTTCAAAGCCTTATGAACCACCTTCTCAAACCATATCTCAGGAAATTTGTCCTTGTTTTCTTCGATGACATCCTCATCTATAGTTGCACTTGGGCTGCACATCTTCAGCATGTAGATCTGCTCTTGCAACTGCTCCGCAAGCATAAATTATTTGTCAAGATGTCCAAGTGTTCGTTTGGCATGGCAGAAGTAGAGTATTTGGGCCACATTGTGGGGCGTGAAGGTGTCAAGGTGGACCCCAAAAAGATCCAGGCAATGCAGGATTGGCCTGAACCTAAGACCTTGAAGAGCCTGAGAGGATTTTTGGGTCTCACAGGCTACTATCACAAATTTGTCTGCAATTATGGTCGCATTGCGAAGCCCATCACTCAACTCCTCAAGAAAAATTCATTCTTTTGGAATGATGAAGCACAACAGGCATTTACAACTCTCAAAAATGCCATGTGTTCCACTTCAGTCTTAGCACTACCCGACTTCACCAAATCTTGTCATTGAATGTGATGCTTCGGGTACGGGTATTGGAGCGGTCTTAATGCAGGAAGGTCGACCCTTGGCCTTCACAAGCCAACAACTAAGTGGGAAGAATCTGGGACAATCTACCTATGAGAAGGAAATGATGGCCATCTTACATGCAGTAGATACCTAGCAACCTTACTTATTGGGGCGACGTTTCCAAATCCGCACAAACCATCATAGTCTTAAATATTTTTTGGAGCAACGCCTATCATCCCCACAACAAAATAAATGGCTCACCAAAATGTTGGGATATGATTACGAGATCATTTACAAGAAAGGGCGCGAAAATATTGTAGCAGATGCATTATCTCGTCAATTTGAGGAGGAAAGTACCCTGCTCGCAATTTCCCTTCCCATTCCAGAATGGATTAAAGAGACTCGCAGGGAATGGTTTTCACATCCCTGGCTCTCCCAACTCATTACTCAATTGCAGGCGGATCCAAATTCCACCAAGGGCTACTTGTGGCAGGATGAGATTCTTCGCTACAAGGATAGAGTTGTAATATCACCAACATCCACCCTCAAAAGCCGCATTTTGGCGGAATTGCACTCATCCCCCACTACAGGACATTCAGGCTTTCAGAAGACATATGCTCGCACTAGAAGATCATTTTTTTTGACAAGCATGAAAAAAGACATCTTTATTTTTGTAGCAGAATGCGATGTCTGTCAGCGCCACAAAGGGGAGACAGTCAAAGCACCAAGCACATTACAACCATTGCCCATCCTGGCATCAATATGGATGGAGGTTTTTATGGATTTCATTACAGGTCTTCCAAAGTCAGGAAACAAGTCAGTCATCATGGTGGTTGTGGACTGACTTTCTAAGTATGCTCATTTTTGTGCCCTACCCCACCCTTTTACACCGACTTTGGTTGCTCAATCTTTCATGGATCAGATCTTCAAATTGCATGGCATGCCCACTTCTATTGTGTCTGATGTGACCCAATCTTCACCAGTATTTTTTGGCAGGAACTCTTAAGGCTACAAGGTACCCAACTAAAACTCAGTACTGCCTATCATCCACAAACGGATGATCAAACTGAAGCAGTCAACAAATGTCTGGAAACCTACCTTAGGTGTTTCAGTTCAGAAAAGCAACATCTTTGGGTACAGTGGTTACCTCTCGCTGAATGGTGGTATAACACCAACTATCATGCCACCACCAAAGTGACTCCCTATGAAACAGTTTATGGTCAACTCCCTCCTTCCCCTACTTCTTATATCAAGGGGTGCTCAAAGGTACAAGCAGTGGATCAACTCCTACAAAATTGCACAACCATGTTCACCCATCTTAGAGAGAATCTTCATCAAGCTCAAAACCGCATGAAGCAACAGTAGATCAGCATCGCTCAGAGCACCAATTTCAAGAAGGGGATCAGGTATTTTTGAGGCTGCAACCATATAAGCAAACATCACTCAAAGACAAGGGTTGTCAAAAACTATCTCCAAAATTCTACGGACCGTATCAAATACTTCAGCGCATTGGAGAAGTGGCCTACAAGCTAGCTTTGCCACCCACTGCAAAAATCCATCTAGTTTTCCATGTCTCATGCCTCAAGAAAGTGATTGGGAACAATTGCAGAATTCAAACCAGTCTACCTGAATTGGATGAAGAAAGGTCAATCTGGCTCCACCCTCAACAGGTCCTAGACACATGAGAACGGCACCTGCGTGGCCGCATGATCAAGGAAGTCCTCGTCAAGTGGAAGACACCTCTCAGGAAGATGCAACCTGGGAACCAGCCACTATTCTTCAGCAATTTCCGCAGCTTCAGCCTTGAGGACAAGGCTATTCTTAAGGGGGAGGGCATGTTAGGGCCCCACACTAACCCCCTTATTTATGTAGTAGGATCGAGTCATAGTTATAGTTAAGTAAAGAGTCAATAAAGCCCATATTAATAATTGTAAGTGGTTAACCCGCATTTAATGACGGGACCACTGTTAGTTGCAAATGGACCATGGTATTAGATAGATGATATTAATAAGAACCATGGTATTGCTCCATGGTATTGCATGTATGAGTCATATATAAAGGATAGAGACTCCCTACAAGGAGCATCGTGTCTTATTTGGTAATCAAGCTCTGCTCTATTGGAGGTTGCCCCCTCGAAGAGGCAAGTGAACATTGCTTTCTGAATAATAAAATACTTGTTGTTGTTTCTCACTATTCTATGTTCTGAGTATATTTCTTCGCATATTCGGTATTCTAGTATCGTCTTGCAGGTTAAAAGCATAACACAGTCATGGAGGATACTTCTATAGCGCAGCAAGGAGAAGTTCTAACTACCCTAAACGCAAGTCTAGAAGAGACCCTAAGCAGCTGCCCTTAAAAGCCCTAAACGTTGTCCTGGGAAAAGACACCTAGCCGTAGAGAATAGAAGGACTAAAGCAGCCCTATAGACGCAGATGAATGATGTATAAAGGAGGCCTCAACATGCCCTAGCCGCAGCCAAGGATGAGGCCTAATTAGACATGGAAGACAAGCCCTAAACGCTGATGTATGAGGCTAAATCCGCAGTTCAGTTTGTGCCCTAGTCACTCTCCAGGTGTGCCCTAACCGCAGACCTTACTCCGCAACAAAAGAGGGATTAGATGCTACCTTACATCCATTGTTGAAGAAGGCTCCTATACGCTGTATAGAGGAAGCCCAGTCATGTGTTCAGCACTGTTTTGGGACAGTGGATTGCACAGGAAGGAGTGCAAGGTCAGAGCCCTAATCTAAGTTCTTGATGGACAGTTTGTGTTGGGCTAGTACAGAGAGGCCTTGGTCAATGGAGTGTCAAGTAAAGAAATTACCATGTGTGGGAAACTATCTTCAGTATAAGGTTATGACTTTGTTGTATGATAGTAACTCATGTGCTAATGACAATAAAGCATAGCGGTAAAATCTTGTGAACATATGACAGTGATATATTCAGTCTGATGTATGGCATGTCAGATATATACATGAAGTAATGAATGGACAGAGATTCAGTGATGATTGATCAGAGATCCTAGCATTTAATAATGTTCTTACTACAGTGGCATTTGGGTTTATGACTGTATGCCATATCCTGTGATGACAAGTGAAGGACGATCTTGTAAAGGAGATAACCTTCCCTTAGAGGACAATTGCAGACAAATCTGGGCAGATTTTGTGACTGTTAGGAGACTGCACTTTGGACCTGTTGAAGGAGTCTAGCTGCTCTACTAGGCTGTAAGCCATAGCAAGCAGCTAAGACTGGTGAGTGCAATGGCTGATGGTTGCAGTGTATTGGATGTCGTGATGGATGCAACATGATGGGTGCAGCTCAGTGATTGGGTGTAGCACAGTGATGAGAGCAAATCAGTGATTGGGTGCAGCACAGTGACAGGTGTAGCATGATGAACACAGTGAGGAGAAGCATGGTGATGGAGTCACCTTGGATCAGTGGAAGCAGTATGCCTTCTACTCAGCTCAGATCAGCTACCTCATATGCTATCTTCTTAGAGAAGATTTCTGCTCTTATTTAGGTAAGTCAATATGTTGACTTTTGATGTATATGTACTATCTCTCTCTCTGTTGAACTATTGAAGAACATATAACAAATTCATCAAGGATTTCCCCACATTGGGGTTTGTCCCTGACTAGCGCCACATCTTGTGTCCTCTTTTCTTGGCTTGTCTTCTGCAATTTATGTTTATGTTCTATCTGCATTTTACTATCATGCTAATCTGGAATTGATATTGAGCTAATATGGAAAATTGAAGTAAATTTGCTATCAGCATAGAACATAACTAAAATTAACACATCTGTTATCTTGATTTGTTTCTTCAATTCAGATTATGCTACAAGAATTTTAGAGATATGTTGGAGTACCACAAAATCTGATCATGTTGGAGAAGTAGTATCAATCGATCTCATAAGTTCTGTTTCGAGCTTCTTCATGATTGCTTAGATTGACAACAAAATTCGGGTGCCTTCTACTAATTTCAGATGAGTGTCATAGTGAGCTCGAGTGACTTTAGTAGAATGTTTAAATACAGAGGGTTCATATACCTCTTGTTTTCCATAGTCTCATCCTTAAATGGAGACCTTTGTTTACTGCAGATAGTTCAGATTGTTGACATTCTTTTGCCTCAAAAAATCATGTTGAGCATTGGATCTTTACTTATGTTCTACATATAAATTTTGCCTTTCTTCCTAGGTATATAGCTTCAGACCTTGCATAAAGTCATAGTGCCACAATTGGATATCATTGCAATATATGGTTTGGATAGATTCAAGCCATCAACTTTAACTTTTATAAACACTTCAGATTCCTTGGATCTTTAGAAAGAGTATATTGCTTCGGAAGCTTTAAAGAGATGCCTCAGAACCTTCAGTGCCTGTATATGTTGTTAAGTTTCGGATGCTTGTTCCTTAACTCTACGGAAATTTCAGACACGATTGGATGCCATAGAAGATATGTTGTTGTAGGAGTTTAGATGTCTTTCATGGAATGTTAAAATTTATCACTGGTTTAGATCTTCCCTTGAGCTCAACTTCAGAATGATGATAGCAATTATAAACAAGTATAAGCTTTGATCCCTGTTGTAGAGATGTCTTTAAGAAAGCTGATGTAGATGAGCAAGATTGTTGTATGAGTAAGTAAGAACTTGATGATGATCCCAAGAGTCTTTAATGATGTCTTTGAGAGAGAGAAAGCTGCTAAGAGAATTCTTCTTCAAAGCTGCAATACTGTCTTAAAAAAACCAACTAGAAGTGATCTTCAAACTATCCTTCCTTCACCTTAGCTTTGATACCATGTTGAGAAATCATGTTGCATGCATATTAGGGTGGATTTCTCTTACATGATAATTACTTGTGAATATTTGTTGGCTTTAAATTTTTTATGTTCTCTTCTTCATCAAACAATTACCAAAATACAAAACATGAAGATCACAAGAGACAAAAAACACAAAGATATAGGCACCAAGCCAGAGCAAAACCCCCACAAGGGGGAAAACCCAAACAATCCTCTTCTTATAGAATCATATCAAAGTGAGATAAGACCCAAGACCAAAACCAATACCTCCACAAATGCCCCAAGTCAACCCTCCATTCTCTATCATGTTTTATCCTCAATATGGTCAACTATTTTGTCACAAGCTTGTCCTTTAGATGCCTTGTCCCACAGAGATACTTGTCCTTTCCGTAGCTCGTATATCACAGACCTTATAGTCCTCCAATAGCTTGCATATAAGAATCATTATAGTCCTTTTATGGCTTGCACTTCACATATATTACATTCTTTCTTTAGATCGCATATCATCATAGAGATTGTCTCAGTAACTTGCACAACTTCACAAAATTCTAGCCTCAGGAACTCACATCTTTTCTAGGTCATATGTCACAGAAAAACTTGCACCTTTTTTCAGATCATAGACCACAGAAAACTCGCATATAAGCCTTTGAACTTGTCACAAAAAATCAACAAATTGATTGCCGAAAATGAAGAAGAACAAGGGCCAATATATAGTTGTTTGTCTATGTGAAGGGTCACGTCCTTTGGGTAAGCTGACTTGACCAACTAGAGAGCCGACTTGGTCTTGTGGAGGAAAAAATGACATTTTGATTCAAGATAAAAGTATTTTTCCCTTTTCTTACAAGAATTCCAAATGGGACTTTGACTCATAATAAATTTTCTTTTGACCCAATAAACCCTATGAGCATGAAGATCATGCTTTCTCTAGTGAAAATAATATTAATATAAATTTTATTTTTCTTCTTTTTGCTTTACATAAAATACAAATTGATACAGGTACAATGATAATTATGAAGACCGAACCTAGTTACTTTTCCAAGAGACTGCTCAGCTATAAGAGTGTTGTATATATACTAGATTTTCATCCCAGGTCTTTGGATGCTTCTGATCGTAACCTCTCAAAAGTTGCACCAAAGTCTTGCTGACTACTTCTATTTTCCCATCTATCTAAGGATGGAATGATATAGACCTCTTCAACTTTTGTGCATCTTCTCCCACAATGTAATCCAAACTACACTAAGAAATATTGTGTACCTGTCTAAAACAATGTTCCTTGGTATCCCAAAGTACACCTAGCCCTGTCTAAAGAACAATTTTGTTACTTCAATTCTTGCCCACTAATAGTCTTTTTATAGGGCATCAGAACACACATCTTGTTGAACTTGTCAACTATCACGAACATGTAATCATGTCCTTTCCTATTTGTTGGTAAACCTCCCACAAAGTCCATGGAAATGCTTTCCCAAGTATAAGTAGGTACAGGTAAGGGATGATATAGCACTTGCTTCATGATACTAGGCTTGCTAGTACAACAAAGCATGCATCCTCTTATGAATCTAGCTATCTGTTCTTACATCTTGGGCCAATACACATACCTCTGCAAGTTGGCCATTGTCTTCCCTACACCAAAATGCCTTGCAACGTTCGAGGTATGAGCCTCTCTAATCAGTTGCAATCACTCACTTTTAGGAACACATAGCTTATCCAAACTATAGAATAACCCATCCTGGAGATGGTAGTCAATGGTGTTGTCGCCATCGTGCAAATGATTCTGACTCTGCAACTGTTAAAACACCTCCTTAAAGTCCTCATCCTCTAAATATGCCTCTCTATATGCATCGTGGATGACTGGCTCCATGTGCATCAAAGTTCCCAAAGCTATGAACTTTGATGTGAATGGCTCCATCTGCATCAAAGTTCCCAAAGTTATGAACTTTGATGTGGGTGGCCTTGAAAGCATGCCAAACAACTTGTTTGTGTTTTCCTTCTTGCACTTGATCACTAAATGAAACTGCTATGGAAACCCCATGAACTTGTAATGCCTGGTTGTTGTTGCTTACTTTGGGCCTATAGGTACTGTAGTGGTTGGTGATTTGTGTGGATTACTGTCTCCTTTCCCATCAAATAGTGCTTTTACTTCTCCACGGCCTGCACTAGGGCATAAAGCTCCTTGTCATAAGTAGGGTAGTTGAGAATTTCCCCATGAAATACTTCAAAATGGTAGCATACAGGCCTTCCTCCCTCCATCAAGACCACTCCCATAGCATACCCATTCGCATGTGTCTCCACTTCGAAGGGCTGCTGCAAGTTTGATAATGCCAAAACTGGTGCTTGACTAATCTTCTTCTTTAACTCCTCAAAGGCTCTTTGTTAACCTTTTCCCCACTAGAAAATATTGTCACTTGTTGTTATGGAGTGGAGTGGTGCTACCATTGTTGAAAAATGGGCTATGAATTTCCTTAAGTATTGTGTTGCTCCAACGAAACTCCTAACTCCTAACCTCATAAACATTAGTAGGCATCGCCAATTCATGATGGCCTCCATCTTGGCAGGATCTATCTTTAGCTCTCCTCCACCTATCACTTACCCCAAATACACCAAAGGCTATACTGCAAACTCACACTTCTTGAGATTTTCTAACATTTGGTGCTTCTTAAATGTCTCCAACACCTGCAATAAATGTGAGATATGCTCCTCCTAAGTAGCACTATATACCAGTATATCATTCAAATAGACATTAACAAATGAATCTATAAAATGGCGTAGTATATTATTCATTAACCTCATAAATGTAACTGGTGGATTGCATAGGTGGAATGGCATGAGTAACCACCCATACAAACCTTGCCTAGTTTTGAAGGTAGTTTTCTAGGTATCTTCTTTGACTCGAACTTGGTGATATCTAGACTTTATGTTTAGCTTGGTGAAGTACTACGTTTGTTGCTATTGATCCAAAGATATTCTATCCTCGGCAAAAGGTACCTATTTTTTAGCGTGATTTTGTTCAACACCCTATAATCAATATACAGCCACCAAGTCTCTGCCTTCTTTGGCACAATGACAATGAGTGATCCACGTGGTGATGTACTCGATTGAATAACACCTTGTTCTAGTAGTTGTTGCAGTTGTTTCTTCAACTCGCTTCTATAACATACTACCTGTACAACCCAATGTTTGGCAATAGGGAATCCTGCAATAGATGGATCTCATGTTCCACTTCCCTCTTGGGTGGTAACCCTTCAAGCTTTTGGAACACATCCCTATATGCTTGTAGCAACTCTTCTAGTTGTTGTTTCTATTTCTTAGTACACCCCTCCAGGGATATCTTGCCTCTTACAGTCTACAGATTATTCTACATATTGATTTTCTTTTAAAAATAGTAAAACATACTTCTTGTTGGAACTGATCAATTTCTTGGCTTGGTTGGCACTTACCAGTGAAATTTTTTACTTGTCTTTGTGCGCATTGATGGTGAATAATTTTCCATCCTTGATGAGCTAGTACTAAAAAGCTTTCCACATGAATATTGCATCTTGCATGTACATGTAGGGACTTCCAAGCACAACTCCACATACATCAAGGGGAACTACATCTAGTTCTATTTCATCAATAAAATCAACATTGATTGTAAAACTAATTTTGCATTGATTTGTTACCTTTAAATTTGCATCCTTATTTACCCATCTCAATGGATATAGGCCTGGATGGTCACAAAATTCCAATCCCAATTTGTCGACCAACTCTATTGTGATGAGATTCACCAGCTATCCAGAGTCAAGCAAAGCATCAATCTTTGTCTTCTTCACCTGTATCTTTATGTGGAAGAGTTTGGTCATTTCTCTCTCTTCCTATTTATGAAGGCTACTCAGATTCACCTCCTTCTACACCTGACATACAGACAATCTTCTCATCCACATCTAAGTTGCTTTCAACCTGGTTGCTAGAAAAAGCGGTGGCCATAATATGTTTCTTCTTATTGTCTTTCTTTTTGTTCTATGGGTTAAGCTATGGATACAACTTGCAACACTTCTCCTTTGTATGGTTGTCAATGTTGCAATGGTTGCTGGGATATTTGCACTGGTGTGTTATGGTTGTCGTCTTTTTATCTTTCCCCCTTTCCACTTTTTCTTCCCTTCCTTAGAAGCACCCTATTTCTCCTTATGCTTCGATCCACTTGAATGCCCTTTCTTCAGGCCTATGTTCTATAGGTATTATGTTCATACACAAGCTTTGCCCACCAATATGGGCTTGAACAACATCACTTGCTTCCGCAGATGGCTGTGTAGACCCCCCAAACACTTAAGGAGTACATCTGAGTTCTTTGGGGAGATACCAAACAATATAGCCATCTTTTTGAACTCTGTGGTGTACTCCTATACACTCTGCCCCTACTTCTGCCTAAAGTGGTGCCACCTAATCGTCTGGTCCTCTACATACCTAATAGGGTAAAATTGTGACTTTATGAGGGTTTTGAAGTCCTCCCACTTAGTCACTGGAGGATCTCCCTCCAAGCTCAAGGTCTCCATGTGGCTTTCCCACCAAGTCAAGGCATGGCCCTCTAATTGCGGTCACACTGATGATATCTTATGTTCCTCCTTTATATGATGAACACTAAAATACACTTGTAATCGCTGCAACCAGTGATTTAGCTTCAAAGTGTCGATCTCACCTTGGTACAGCTTGATATTGAGCTTCGCTTTCATTTTGAACAGGGATGTGAATGGTTCACGACACTCGAACTGGGTTGATCTCTTTCAGGTCCTTTCTTCGATTGGTTTTCTGTTTCTTCCCGATCTCTAGATCTCCCCTTTGATTTGTCCTCTACATTAGAACCCCATCTTCTTCGACGAGCCTGAGCTTATTGTTCAAGGTCAACATGAGGAGATTCAAATTACGACTTATATTTGCAACTTGTGGTTCCAACCGTGAAAACCTCTCCTTTGCAAGATCAAGAGGGTTATTCACAAATTCGTCGGCCATGATTAGGGTTTTACAACTTTTGGCCTAACTGACCTAGATCCCTTGCAAATCTCCGCAATATACCCAAAGAATCTTGCTCTAATACCAATGTGATCCATAAGTTGTTGTGGACATTCCACTGGACAATTCATCACAACATATCTAATAAAACTTTATTTAAAAAATTTGAAATCTACACTATTAGGGTTTTATTTCTCTTTAGATTTATGGATTTGTAGATTATTGTTAAATGTGTATGAATGCAAATTAAGATTATGCAAAAAATAGAGTTGGGAAGTAAAAACTCACAAACACATTTGACACAAGCTATAACCTGGAAAACCCTTTCAGGAGAAAACCCAGCCGGAAGGTTGAGGTCGCTCTACTCTCTTTATTTGAATAGAAAATGGTTGTGAGTACAAAGAAGTATGGCTTGTGGCCCGTGGGCTACTACAGTGCACAAATCCTCTCTATGTGCTCTATCACTTATCCCTCTCAGCTATATTTGCTCATCTATGGAACAAGTGCACTCAAAAAGAATGGAATCCCTTTTCCTCCTAGTGGCTTGGTTATAACACAGCCTGATAGCTTACTAGTGGTTAGGTTTGTCTACCCCAACTCTTAACCAAACTTACTGTATGGACTCTTCTAGAGTCTTATTCATCGTAATCACGTGGCTAGCCCATTTTCCATGAATAATGGGGGCTGACATGGCATCCTCTCGAATTATGGTGGCGAATACAGGAAGGTCAACTTCCAAGTGGCATAACTTTTGCATGTAGACTCCGATTGAGACGGTTTTTGTGTCATTGGAAAGGTCTTTGTATGTAAAATATGAAGAAAAAGTGTCGCACTAAAGCAACAAAGTTTTACCTCAAAAAAATGTTGTTTGATGCCTCAAAATGCTCCCATAAGGTTTCAAACCCCAAATTGTAAACTGAGTCCCATCAATAAAAATGGTCCTGTGAGTTGATTCCTCCACTTTTTCCACTTTGAAATCATTTGAGATGGATGACAAACAATATACTGATCCAATTCAGATCAACAACACCCTTTCCTAGTGACACACTAGCAATATAACACAATCATACATAGTCACTAAGATGCTAGAAGATAACAAATAAAATAGCAAGCATCATATATCAAGGCATTGATCCAAAGGCATCAAAGTAACATCCACAAGCAAGAGAGAACCATCAACCATGACCATCCACCGAAGAAGGGTGAATCCTGATTCCTCTCCAACCCAAAATACCAACTCAACCAAGAAATAATATCTCCAAGTAAAGGAGAGTGTGTACCCACAATTCCACCCAAACAGCTCCAAGAGACCTAAAAAGCAGACTCCATCAATGTGATGAAAATCACAATGTGGAAGTTTAGTCAATTTCTGCATTTGTAAATGAGTGGGAAAATCTCTCTAATAATGGGCATTCAAAGATCATTGCTGACCATTAAAGCTGCAGCCTGCAATAGCATTCTCTTATGTTAGTCAATGCTATAAATGGTTCAGATTGTAACATAGTCTAGCATTGAACTTGGTTTCTGAATCTTGTGAATGTTGATATTTACAAGGATTAACAAGAGAATAGATGGAACCAGATCTCATCAAAATTCTAAAATAGCCTCGTCCAAGTGTGCTAGAGAGAGGTAGGACTAGTGTGCTCAAGAGAAAGGGCAAAACCCAAACATAAGTGCTGAAAAAAGAAACACACAAGTCTGCCTAAGAGAAAGATGTCAATCACAAGAAATAATGGCACAATTGAGTGACACTTTGTATTTCAGATAAAGAAGAGCACAAGAAAAGAAAATACAAATGAGAGCTTGAGTTGTTTATTTATATACAACTCAAGTGAGCTAACCCTTCAAAAGGGGGTTATAGGCTCAAAAACAAGGGCACATAACCCAAGAGGGGTATTGAGCCTACATATCAAGTTTAACTAAGTTAGCCTTAACTATACCTAGTCATTATAAAAGAATATAGAATATAGCCTTTAGCCATAGTTAATAGTACATCATGATGAATATAATTGGCTGTGGCCACATATACAAAATACACCAATATTTCCAATAGTGGAACTGTCAGACAGCAAAACATGAAATAAATATTACCTTATCTTGCAAAAGCATAGTGAGCATACGATAAAACACTGTTAACACCTTTTGACTGACAAGAGCGGGTAACAAATTGTCAAACCTGGGGGTTCCTATTGGGTAAGAAAATCCCTCTATCGATTGAAGGGTGGTACTCCTTATGAACCTCACATTCTCTCTTATGAAACCTTTTTGAAATAATTAGCAATTTCACTCCATACAAACATCCGTAATGAAATCAAACAGTCACTAGCTTCATTTTACTGAAGAAGACTTTTACAAGCATTGAGCAGTTTCTAAATGTTGAACTTCAGAAAAAGAAAGATTCAGTGAATTGCACCTGTTGTCCTTCAAACTTCAAAGTGTACCAGAAAGACTCCTTCAAACTTGCCGGTAAATTAAAACAGCATCCATCAACATAACTTCACTTCTCATAAAAAGTACATTTATCCCAATGACCAGTGAGAGAGACTTGCTTACATTCACAGAGCATTCAACAAGATCAGAGGTGCCATAGGCACTGGAAGTCAAGTGATTTCATTGATATTCAAAGCAGAGAAGAAAATGATGAACAAAAACATTGAATTGCAAAAGAATCGGGAGCTGACAGTAAATTCATATATAAATGATATGCAAGAGAAATGCACAGACACACATATGCCTGAAAGAAAATCGTCACATGGTGAATCATTATGCATCCTTGCTCAAAAGAGCAGCTCAAAATATCTACAAGAAAACGAGAAGAAGTCTCAACAATTGTCCTGTCGCATTGAACCCAGTTACACCAAGTAAAGAAAGAGTGCCTAGACTTGGACAGAAAATGATAAGACCAGAAGTCAAAGGATGTTCTCCTTTCTGATACATGTAGTGAAGTAACCTGTAATACGAAAAAGGAAACTCTAGTTTAACCAGTAAATGACACAAACTAAGTTCAAAGACGTTGAACGCAATGCACAATTAGCAAATGAATTTAGAAGGAATGAGGTACGGAAAAATGACAAGAATACTCACAGTGAGGGTGCTCTGAAATAGCTTAAGTGAAACCCTCTTTACTTCTCTACATCTTTTATAAATCACCTTGATCAGTTGATTTGTCAGTTGCATCAGTTAACAAAACAGGCAGTTACATAATCTTGCTGCTCATGACTCATTGAGGTTGTTAAGGTGGAGGTGGCTGGCTCTGTTGGGCCGAGACACGTATATGATCAACAGTTGTACGGATATCCTCTCTAAATGGGCCTACAGTGGTGTTTTTCTTTACCTTGATTTCCAGTAAACTATTTTCAATATTATATAGCTCCATATCCTCGATCTCAAGAGCCGAACCCACCTTCGAATTAATCACAGCAGCATCTGTTACCCATTTTCTAATATCTTCATCTGTAATCTTATTTTTGCTATAATATTCTTTTCCAAAATTCTCCTTGATTTTTGTAACCTCATTATTAAAGTCATCACTACTTCGTAACTTCCCTTCATGCATCAACATTGGGCCAGCCAGGTTTTGGACATTCTCATCAAGTTTGGATCCCAAACCAACCCTGTTTTCTTCTAATTTATTACAATCAGTTACTAATTGAGTAAGTAATCTGATTCTGTAGCTCCAACCTCTTCGAATCTCAATTAATTGAATATCATTAGGCCACTGTTGGGCCTCTCTGATAGTATAATCAACTTTTTCCACTGCATTCATATAAGGCCTAACATAATGTTCTTCAAAATCATTATCATTTTGCAGTTCCAATTCCAGTTGTCCCCTTATCACTGATATGCTTCTGTTCAATAATTGGGCCCTATTGGCCAATTCCCATGTATTTTTCAACAAACTTTCTTTATTTCCTAAGTTATCTACAATGACCTTTCTTATGCTACTAAGAGCTGTTTTTGCTAGTTCTGTTTTGTTGCCAATCTCTGTTTCTGGTGGCAGGGTAGCAGGCTCTACAGGAGACCTGATTGTTGTAGGACCCGCATATAATGGTTCAGCACACAAAGCATTTTTGTATTCCTTTATTTCTGCATCCTTTTCATCAATTTGTCTCCTCATTCTCTCAAGAAGAGCTGTGTGCTCGTCGACCTTAGCTTGTATAACCTGTGCTGTTGCTTGATTTAATTTGACAGCATCAGAAGCTGCCATATCAGATATATCGAAAGTGGCTGAAGGAAATTCCATCTTTTTTTTCTCCCTACCTGTAGATTTTTCTGACTCCATTACCAAAGTTATATTTTTATCAGCATATTTGAAATCGTGAGGCACAAACAATTCATTATCAGCTGTAGGTTGAGGGCTAGCTTGAATTTTCTTTAACAGTTCTTCTCTGCTCCTCAGCTCAGTATCCAGGTCTATTTCCTTTCCCTCTCCCTGGCTAGATGGAACCGGAGATACTGTAGAAGGGGACTGTGAAGGGTCTGGCATGGGGTGGAGGTCATTACCACTTGATCTCTTCAAGAAATCAGATGACCTTTCTATCTCTGCAGCATTTGCTTTCTTGTTTTTCTTCTCTTTAGTGACCTCGTGTTCTCTTGGCCTTTTGGAACCTTGGTGCTCTTCATCTCCACCATCGTCACCAGTACCTCCACAGCATTGCATTATTGACTTTAAGGGAAATTCTATTGTTAGTACACCTTTCCCTGTAGAAGTGGTTGAAGTAGTTCCAGCTTGATTTGTGCTTACATTTGTAGCTTCTGTGGTTGTTCTCCCCAATTGCTGTGTTTGTGGTGTACCTGTATGCTGAGTAGTTTGAGCAACGGCAGAAATACCAGTACCAAAATCCGGGTTTCTTAACCATTCAAGAAGCATTTTGATAAATGCAGAAGTGAGCTGTGGAGAAGATCCAAGGGTTCCAGTTTCTGTTTGGTCTCGATCAGTCTTTAGAAAATACTGTGCCTCATCTCCCTCATCATTATCACCCTGATCCCAGCTGGTCAAAGGATCTGAGTCATTCTTTTCAGAGATGGCGTCAACATTCACCTTCCCTCTTTTTATTCTGGATACTTCAGTGTAATCAATGTTTCTTACTATTCCCTCACTGGAGTGAGGCTGACTGAAAAGATTTAAGTATTTAAACTCTATCATTAATTCCTCCAAAAGTCCTTTAGGATCATATCCCTCCAGAGCTTCCGCTTTGCTTAAGCCCATATGATCTCACTTAGAAGCTTCAGACCTCAAATGTGCAATGTTGGAAATAGTCTGCCCACTCAAACAAATGGGTATAGGATAAAAATGCTTGGCTTTGTTTAGATGAATATCTCAATCAACAAAATACCAATATTGAATATTCTAAATAGTACCCTTTTCCTTTCACAAGGTTTTTGAACCTCTCACTGACGCATTTGGTAGTCAGAATTTTCATAATACCAAAAACAGAGCAATGATAAACCCTCCAAAAATATTGGTTGGTCCTATGTTTCACCCTTCAGGCTATGCCTGCAATAATTTTGAGTATGTTTTGGCGCCTGCTATTTTATATGTCTTTAATATGGGAAGAAGAAATAAAAAAATCAATAGATATTGGCTTCAGGGGTCAAAAGAGTGTATCTCTTACCTGAATCCATCGACTTGATAACCCCATGATCACTGTCAAATGCCTTAGGTAGTTCTCGGAAGTTGAACACCTCTGGTGCACAGACCGCCTGAGCTAATCTGGAGCTTCAACCAGGCTCGTGTAATCGTCGTACATGGACAATGGACGGGCAATGTATACTAGTGAACTGGCTGTATCACCCTCATGAGTGGTCAAGGCAAATCTTGCTATCAACTCGAAGGAATCGATTGCATGACAGTTGAAAAAGTAATCTGTTTCAACTGACACATGCACACATGTTTAAAAATCATTTTAAATTTATTTTAAAAATAGAGTAATTTTCATCTTTTCACTGTAAAAAAAAATATTAACAAATATATCAATTAAATAACTAGATAGAAATTAAAATTATTAGCTAATATATAAATTAAATGACTAAATGGAAATTAAAGTAATTAGTTTAGAATATATTTGACAGGTCAAAATTAAAAAGATGTATAATTAAAATAATCAGTTTGTAATATATTTCACAGTATCAAAATTAAATTAGTTTAAAATATATTT
>APFE030189075.1:73469-135530 GCA_000404065.3 Pinus taeda
TATAATTAATAAAAAATAAAAAATAATTTATTTTTTATTAATTATATTTTGATTTTTTTTAGTTGTTGGTTTTTTGGTTTGGGTTTTGGTTCTAATTAGGGGCATTGTTCTTTTTCTATGCATTTCTTTTTATTGTGGGTTCCCATCTCATCCCCAGTTTCCTTTCTATTTATGCTTTCTTTTCTTTTTCCCATTATTGGATGGGTTAGCAGTATTGAGTTGTTCAAATGCCTGTTGTTGTTGGGGGAGAGTAGGATGAACAAATTTCACCAAAAATTTTGTCAAGGACGTGGGGGGTTAGTTTGTTGTTGACCTTAGAAAGGGAAATATGGATTTCCTTATGGTGGATTTCAATAGAAAGGAGGAGATATTGACACACCATCGGAATTACACATAGGATAATGTGTCCCCTACATAGGGTAGTTGTTAACATAAGTAGGAGTATTATGATAGTAGTCTATCATGGGGGTTGATGGGATTGATGATGTCCCACCTACCTGGGGGAATGATGGAGATGTTCCGTATGAATTCCCCTTATAGGGAATTTGGTTCCTTTGGTGATGTTGGTATTGAGTAATGGATCCAATTAATTTATTAGTAAAATTTGATGCCCCTGGATTTTCTTTATCTAAAGGTTTAGGTCAAGGATCATCAAGGATTACAGTGTAAAGGTACCTTAATCATGCAAATCTCATTTTATTTAGCTTTCTTAATGGTTTCTTCCTCATCCTATGGCATGGTGGTTATAACATCATTTGCTATGATAGGTGAGAGGACTTGAGAAAGAAATATAAGATAAGTTCTTTCGAAATTTCAATTTTGTAGATACTACTACATCTACACGACTCGTGGATGTGATCCACAATGTTAGTGGGAGTTGTTTAGCAAAACATGGATAGTGGTTCTAACCCAGTTTCATGATGAACATGGGAGTTAAAAAATGTGAGAAATGACTTGGATAAATATTAGAATGTGTTATGGGATCTTGACTTCTCACTAATGTACCCTTTAGCTGAGGGGAAAATGAGGGTGCACTTGAATAGCCCTAGTCAAATTGAGTTATCAGCAATGTTGTTAGAAGAACACTATAGATGAAAGGTCATTGCATGGTTTGTGGGATCTTCCCTAAGTTTTCCTTCAAATTTTTGTATATATGAGGGAAATTTGGTAGCCATAGCCAACCATGTAGCATCGTGGGCTATAGGGTCATTTGTTAGATTTGAAATGCCTAAGAAGTACAGTGAAGCGACAAATGGAATGTTACATGTGGTATTCGGCCATACTAACATGACCTATGTGAGATGAAGGGTTATTTTGAGGTAACGAGGTTCCTAGAAAAGTGGCCAAGGATGGAAGAACTTCACAAAGCTTGATGAAGAGGTGATATTTGAGGGGAAGGTTGGGTGGGCAAAGCTACAAGTCCTAGCACTTCTCCTACCAAAGTTGGGATGCCTTGAAGATGTCTAGAGTGACGGGATGCTAAATGATCCCTTATGGTGCTCGAATGTGTGAATGAATGATGAGGGGGATATCAAGTATGCAAACCAAAGTATCAAAACATGAAACAAAGCAAAAAATCAAGTGTTAATTACCTTTAATTATATTCAATGTTTGAAATAATCTAAGTTTTTGGCATGGGGGTTTTTTGAAATCCTAAAAAGACGTAACATTATTCCACTCAAGATTCATTAGGCCTTCTGAAAGTTTTACAACGGTGGGGTATTAATCCATAGAAAGAAAACTAGTGAAGGTATAAAAGGAGATTTATAATGAGGGTATTGGGGCCATGTCCAAAAGAAATTGGTGACGCTTCCAACAGCAGTTCAATATTTCCTCTAGGTGCAAGTGCTTCTACACCTACCATATTCGATAAGATGCCCTAAGTTTTGGTCACAAGGCTACCTCCATCTAGTGTGGGTGAGAGAATACCAATGTCTAGGCATCAACCATAGATTTAAAGCCCTTACCAATATTTGGGATACTTAAGGAGGCTAGCGATAATTTTTGGTCTAATACTTGCCCCTCCATGGGTTTCTTCTCACCATTGGCTTTGTGACATTGATTATGGAGGATTTTAAAGTTCCATAAAAGACAACATTCTATACTTCAAATTAGAATGACCAAAGGGGGTTATTTGGCTGCCTATCTGCAGGGTCATAACTTAGACTATACTTTCTTTTGTTTCCCCACAGTGGAGGAAATTAATGTGTTTAAGTAAGGTTATTTTAAAGGGGATTTGAGTTTGAGATCATGGCCCAAAACTCGTGGAATGATGAAATTCAAGCAGTCTCAACTTAATGTTCTAATTCCCCCATATCGCTTTGGGTATAAGGAAAAGAGCATACTAGAAAAGTAAAAGCCTAGTGAAATTTGTATGTCGGGTGTAGTTGGTGCAAAGTGTTAAGTAGACATCACAAATGTTTCTGAGACTGTAACAATATGGATATGCTAGGATCTATTACTTTTCAGCCTAATTAAGTTATGTGTGTTGTACCTTGCATAAAAGAAAATATGTATGTATGTGTGATGCCTACTTTTCCTTGTTACAATATGTGATTTAACCTCTAAGCCTAAAGGGAGATGATACCAAGTTTTAATATATCCTGATTCCCCCGAATCGATATGTGTGTAAAGGGAAGAGCATACTTCATTATTTACTAACTACACTTATAGTCCCAATGCTACAATTTATTAGCAAAGAGAGAGGCCATCCATGTGGAAAAATAAACTAAATTATTCTACTCTAATGACTAATTATATGAAAAAAAAACCTAACTAAGTTGCTAAAACATGCAGGAGTGGGGAAAGGTCATTAAGGGTTTTCACCCAACTCAAAAAAGAGGAGAAAATTACAATGTTTTAAAGTTTTGTGAACCCGTTGATCTGAAAATGGGGCACTTAGGCTTCTTGTCTAACTTACAAGAACCTCTCCCACTCCCAAAGCTTAAATATTCCCCAAGTCTCTATGATTAACCAATGTGGAATTAAATATGTGCTTGAAAGTAAGGTGTATGCTTATGTCTGTTTTAGAACTGTTCATGTGCTTTTAATACTCTGTCGTTATACTGATACAACATATATATAACAGTAAACAATGTAGCAATAACGCAAAACACGCAGAACAACAATTTAATTAGGAGTTCACCCAAAACTCTTGGGCTACGTCTCCGTGAGCTCTAGTCAACTCAACTAGGCTCTCTAGGATTATGGCAACATCCTTTATACAAGCTCTTGGCTCAACTCCATTGTTTTACACATAAACAATGGGTTTAGACACCATTTTATCCCTGGCTCTTGAAGCTCTCGGTTGTTGGCTCTCGTCTCTTACTCTGGCTCTCGGCTTTGGCTCTGGCTCTGGGCTCTGCCTCTTCGGCTATGGCTTCTTTGGCTTTCTGCAACCTTCAACTCTCTGGCATTTCACTTGAACTTCAAGTGACCCCAAAGGCTCCCTCAGCTGCTCTGAGCAGTATTTTTTCGACTCATGCTTGCCCTTTCAACTTCTTCTTCTCTTTGTGCTCTCTGGCTCTTTTGAGACATCTTCCCGGCTTTTTGGCTTCCTTGGCCATTTCTCAGTGATTCATTGTCCCTCTGTGGCTTTGTTGCTTAAAAATCCATCATTGCCTGTAGAAACACCTGCTGCAACGTGGCATGATGATCAGGAGCGTTTACAGAAGGAATCAAAGCCATTCCATAGGCGAAAATCCGAAAACTGAGAAAAAATCCATTACACAGAGTTTTCTGGAAAATACACTATCGGACATGTATTTTGGACGTGAAACTCCCTTCAATCGCCTAAATCCCTATAGGGTCCGCCATTAGGTGTTAAATCGCATCGCATTAGTGTATTAGGCAAATCCCAATTACACGGGAAATCTATGAAAAACCCGTTAATTTGCTTTCTATCGGACTTCAAAATTTATCGAATCCATCCTATTATCGCATCGTGTCCGCCTTTGGCTGCTATTGCACTCTCCACCGTCGATCTACGGGATCTCTGATCCAATGATCGATATGCAATTTCGGGTGGCTTAAAGGTACAGAGGTTACTTGCCCGAAAAGGCAGTTTTCCTCTCTCCTCCACCAACCATGTGTCAACCAGCCTATGGGATCGGGCGGAGCCAACCCAAAACCGTTTATCGCTTGAGGCCTGCCCGAAATCTGCCATTATAGAACTCAACATCTCTGCAATTAGGCTTATAAATCCCCTTCGGTCCGTTTTATCGCTTCGGGTGTCATTTCTTTGTATTTTGGGTCTTTCACCGAAAAACATTAATACACAGAAAATCCAAATTTCCGGATTTCAAATTTTATAGACTATGCTTATGAAATCCGTCAGGTCCAGCAATCGTCGATCGCTGATTCAATCCATCAGCGTATCGCATGATCGCAATCGCCGATTCCAGGGTTCTGATATCGCATGTGTGTCTGTGTCCGATCTGATCAATTGGATCGACTAATCGGAGTTTCTTCCGCTTCCACTTAAGTCCGTCCCTTTGCCTTTTTTCGATGCGATTTCCCTTTTTAAAGGTATTTTGCTATTTTTAGGGGTTTTGCCTCTTTTTTCAAAGAAACTAGGCATCTTTTGCATGCGATAACTTCTGCATCCTAAGTCCATTTTAGCCCATTCTAGTTGCAGTAGATTCAAAAGGAACAGATCTCTGCAATGGGGCTATTTCCGGGAACTTCCTTGGACTTCCATTTTCCTCTGTGAGGACCACTTAGACTTAGGAGTCTATCCAAAATCCATTTTGGATCACGCCTTCCCATTAAAGAACTTTTGGTCTCCAAAAGACTGACATACTGATCTGAATAGTAAATGAGAGTAACATCACCCTCTTCTTTCAGCCTCCACACACTTGCCTTGCATAGTGCCTCTGAACCCAAGTCTCTAACCACTTTCCTTTCTGGGTGTGCTAGTTCTCCTGAGAAGGACTGCCTTCCTCCTTACCTTCATGCAGAACTTTTGTTGAAATGGTCATAGGAGGTAGTTTGAACTCTTCTACCTTGATCATTGATCCAAGGTGGCTCAAACCAATGTGAAGTCATCTGCTCCACAACTCTTTCATTTGTACCTGTTTGACAGGCTGTCAACAACAACTGTTAACAACAACAGAAATATAGACAACAACTAGATGGCCTAAACTCCTACTTCAACAAAGAAACATATTTCACAGCTTGTGAACACCTCCATGTCTTACATCTGCATACAAATGATGGACTAGATAACAAGCCCACAAAACACGCCTTTAAACAAATGACCCTTGAAGTCAAGCATGTAGAAAAATACCATTATGACTTTTTTTCAAAAAATGAAGCACTTCATCATTATCTCCATTTGGAGACCAAGTTAACCTTTTCCAAGTCAACATGGCATCACATGCATGTCAAATCAATCAACCCTGCATGTTAATTACACATACATGTTCAAAAAACAAGGAAATCATCAACATCCCTATTTTCATGCACCTCATGCTCATGCATGCCTTTCATCCTTCAACTTTCTCTTAAGCACACTATACTTTCGAAGCTAAAATGAAATATATTGTAGATGCATCAATAGACATGCAATCTTAATCGAATAAGAACTCTAACCATTCCTTACCAATCCCTTTCAAAGGTACTACCTTTGTCTACACATCAACATCATCATGTGAATCATCCTGAGACACATCATTCATGGAATCTTCATTTCCATGCCTGCCCTCTTCTCTTTCCACTTTCTTCAACTTTTGTGGAAGCATTGTTGGATTCAAAGTCCAACATTTTGCAACAAGATGTCCTTGCTTATGGCAGTAAGTGCACTACATGTGTATCCTCTTGACATCATGATTTGCCTTGTCCAATGGACCTTTGGCTCCTTGCTTCTTTTCCTTCAAAAGCTTCCTGTATGTGGCCATTCTCTTCCAACATCTAGAAACATTATGGTTATCCAAACCACAAAAGGAACAAGTAATTCTTTTCCCATCTCTATGTGGAAATTTATCATGCTTTGCACAATCAAAAGGAAAATGTTTAGAACCAGATTTATACCTGCCTCTTTCACCTTTATTGCCTTCATGAGGAGGTGAATTGAGTGAAGAAGCGGCTCCCTTTGGAACACCATCAATCTCTTCAAGGCTATCAGAGTCTCCCCAACTCTCTGGTTCAAGTGTGTGCCTTTGAACAGTTGTATCCTGCAAATGATGTTTCAAGCTATTGCATTCCTCTTGAATACAATCTTCATGCTATGCAATGCAACCCCTTCTTGGATCAGTTTCAATGGCCTTCATGGCAGCTTTGGAACACTTTCCATAAGACTGTCCATAGCCAAGACCCAAATACTTAGGCCTTTACTCAACCATTATTGGTTCAACAATACCTTGTGCATGCTTTCTGATCCAAATTGGATCCTAGAACATTCTCTAAGTTTTCATGAACTCTTTAAAAATCATGCCAAGGACTAAAAGTCCTATAAAGATCAGGCTTATCAGAGATATCCTCATAATAGTTGCAATTTGTGATCAGTGCGAAGCAACGAGGATCGTCGGTCAAGCGGGCAGACCATTGGCCCATGGTAACGTGCGCTATCGCGAATTAGCAAAACCGGAGGCCATTTCGAGAAACAGGGGTAGTTTCTGATATCGCAGGGTAGTTTCGACAAGTCGTTAATCGCATATCGCAGGGCAAACCACTCAAAGAAGGAAATGCCGCAAGCACCCCGACCGAAAAAATCATAAAATGCAGCGGATATCGTTCCGATTCCGGTGGAAGTGGGATTCCACAAAACCGGCAGAATATCGGAGGGGCTTCGAGCGGTAAGCAGTTTCAACCAAGTCCCACATGATGCCATACAGCGAGTGCCACACGTCCAATAGAAGAGAGAGAAAACCATTCACATCGGACGGGTAACCATCATGCTACTTAGCTGCCTAATATGAACGATGACTTTAGGATCTGGGAGCCCCAGATCAATGGCAGACACGTGTTCCGATGAATGATCGGATTTGACGGGATCAACAAGGCAGAGTTGTATAGGATTTGAAGTCCGATATGGATGATGCGTTGGCGGAAGGTCGTGTTTCGTGGGTATTCTTAGAGCTAACAGAAAAAATGACCGTTCAAACATTTCCAGTGAACCTAACACACTCATCTGTTACAGAATAGGTGGCCACCTCCCTGTGAGGCGTTATATAGAGACTGATTACGTAGGACAAAGGGAATCAAATAGATAGAGGCATGGGAACCGGAAATTCGAGAAGCAGAAACAAATAGCCAAAAGAAAATTGGCTTAGAATAAGCATAGAAAGCTTAAAGCAGAGAGAAGAAGCCGAGACGACCTGCAGAGGCAAAGGCAGCATCAAGCCAGATTTAAGACAGAGATAGAGAGAGTCAGAGAATCTATGCACTCCAGAGAAGATGTGAGAGGTTCAAGCGAACTCCTCTGTATATTCCTATCATGTGTGAGTCTCGAGTTGGGCTCACACTATTGTGACCAATAGAGGTCCAGAGCGAGTAAGGAGAGTTTGTGTACTCCAGAGACTTGGGGGATCCAAGTACGGTCTTGCTGATTTGTATTTGTTGAGTGAAACTCGAATTGAGCTCATTGTTGTAAAACTCTGCTTTGAAAACATAATATAGAGGCCACCATTGAAGGCTGGACCAAGAGACGTAGCCTAGGAGTATTGGTTGAACTCCTTATTAAACTTGTTGTGTTTATATTTTTGCTTGTTATGTTTTCTTTAACTGCTTCATTGCTTGTGTACTTCGCAATCTTATCGATCCGTTGCATAAAGTAACATAGGCACATCCATGCACATGAGTCTGTAATATCTTATTAATTGTCTTAGATCACTTCCAAATCAAGTGGTATCAGAGCTCTAGGTTGCTAAGGTTAGACAAGCTTGTGCTGGAGTTTTTTTGTTGAATGTTAACTAGGACAAAGCTCAAATTAGGAGAAGGAGAGTTGATTGAAGCTAACCAAGAAATTGGAAGAGTCTGTCCTAAGAGGAAAATGGCAGAAGAAATTCCCTTGGAATTAGACTCCCAGCTCATGGACAGTTTCATGACCATGAGAGCCATGGTAGAAGAAATGTATAGATAATTTAAGAAAGGTCGAAGTGAAGATTCTTCAACTTCCCAGCATGACAAAGGAGTAGAAGAATCTCTCCTAAACAACCATTCTAAAGGCAAAGGGAAAGAATAAAAATTTCCCACACCTCCTGATAGCCTTGAAAATAAAAAGAAGAAAACATCTTTAATTAAATTAGATGTTAAATTTGATTTGCCAATATATGATGGAGATTTGAATGCAGAGAAGTTGGATAGTTGGATTAGACAGATTGATGTATATTTCAGGGTGCAGAGCATTGATTCAGACAAAAGTAAGATTCAGCTGGCCAGCCTATGCCTTGGAGGAACTACCTTGGTATGGTGGGAAAGCAAAATATAAGCTGAAATGAAGAAGCATGGTAAAATTCTTTCTGTCTGGAGTGAATTTGTTTCTGCAATTACAAAGCAATTCTATCCACTAGCTTACATGTAGCAAGCTATGATGAGTTGGCAAACTCTTCGCCAATTGAAAGGGCAAAGTGTACAAAGCTACACCCAAGAATTTAGAAAAAGAGCTTTGATTCTAGGATTTTCTTTAGACTCACCTGAAACTCTGCTGAAGTATATAGGTGGTCTACACAACTATTTAAAGCACACCATTCTCATGTTTAATCCTACTAGCATAGATGAGGTATCTGTTAAGGCTACACATCTAGAGGCTAGAGGCAAGAATGTGAACCTAGAAGTTGGGGGGATCATCAAAACCCACTGCAAGCAAGAACAAGGAAAAGAGAAAGAAGAAATGGAAAGAGAGGAAGACAAATATTGTACAAAAGACCAAACCTTCATGCACTCACTGAAAGAAGGATGGGCATGATGATGAACACTGCTGGATTCTGCATCCAGAGCTGAGGCCCAAGAAGTACGATGGAAAAAAGAAGAAGACTGCTACAGCTATTCAGAAGGATTTGGGGTCAAACTCAGGGGATGAAACAATAATCACAACCACAGGTATAAAAGGTAAAAGTTCTGAAGCTTCTACTAGTAATTCTGCACAATCTACTAATAATGAAGAAAATGAGAGGAAAAGACATGAGCTTTTTCATATTAGAGTTATTTCCAAGCATCAAAAGATTAATACTTTGTTGGATATTGGCTCACAAGTAAACTTAATTTCTGAAGCAATTGTAAAGAAGTTGGGATTACTAACCACACCTCACAAGAAGCCATATTCATTAGGTTGGGTATGTGATAAAGCAAAGCTACAAGTGACTAGACAATGTAAATTTAGGTTTTCTTTTGGGTCAGCATTTGTAAATGAGGTTGAGTTAGATATAGTTCCCTTGGATATATGTGGAATTGTTTTAGGAAGTCCTTACTTGTATGATAGAAAGGCTATTTTCTATAGAGCAGAAAACAAGTATCAACTCATTAAAGATGGAATTGAATCTATTGTAAGAGCTCATAAACTCAAGAATAATTATACTCTCATAAACTCAGGGCAGATGAAAAGAATTGTAAATTCATGCAAACATTTTTTACTGATGGTTGTAAAGAAAAAGAAACCTGATAAAACCAATGTATTTGAGGGTTGTAATGCTAAACAACAAGCTGATTTAGAAAAAGTTTTCAGAATATGATATGTTATTTCAAGAACCTAAAGGTCTGCCACCCAAAAAGGAAATAGTACATGATATTAATTTGCAGCAAGATGTTCCATTGCCTAACATCGGAATGTACAGGTTGTCTGCTTTAGAGAATGCAGAAATCAAGAAGCAGGTACAAGAGCTGATCAAGAAAGGGTTTATAAGACCTAGCACATCAGCATGTGGGTCTCCAATTGTCTTGGTGAGAAAGAAATATGGCTCATGGAGAATGTGCATTGATTACCGAGCACTGAATAAGATGACGATAAAAAATCATTATCCCCTTCCTCGCATAGATGATCTATTAGATTAGTTGAAAGAAGTTGTTTATTTTGGACTTGCATAGTGGCTACCATCAAGTCAGAGTTGCAGAGCAATATGTATGGAAGACTACTTTCAAAATGAAGCAGGGATTGTATGAGTGGTTAGTTATGCCTTTTGGCTTAACTAATGCTCCTACTACTTTGATGAGAGTAATGAATGATGTACTTAGGCCTTTTATTGATGATTTTGTCATTGTATATCTAGATAACATTCTTGTATTTAGTAAAACATGGGAAGAACATTTGAAGCATATAAAGAAGACTCTAGATGTTTTGAAAAGAGAAAATCTTTATGTTAAGTTATCAAAATGTGAATTTGGCAAAACATCTTTGAATTATTTGGGTCATATTGTAGGGTGTGGTGAATTGGAGATAGATCCCTCTAAGGTTGCAGTCATTGTAAACTGGCCTAAACCGAAATCTGCTACATAAGTTAGAAGCTTCCTAGGAGCAGCACAATATTGGAGAAAATTTATTGCTAACTTTTCCTTGATTGCAACTCCCTTACATGCTTTAACAGGATTGAATAAGGTGTTTCAGTGGGGAGGCAAACAACAGAAAGCCTTCGACACCTTAAAAGAAAATATTAGTATAGCACCAGTACGAGCACTGCCCGATCTTCAAAGACCCTTTGAGATTGAAACAGAAGCCAGTGACTATGCCATGGGAGCAATTTTGATGCAGCACAGTAAACCCATATGTTATCATTCTGAGACATTTAATTTTGCAGTAGTTAATTATCCCACATATGATAAAGAATTGTATGCATTAGTATAGAGTGTGAAAAAGTTGAAACATTACCTAATGGGAAAAGAGAGTTATACATACTGATCATCAACCACTTCAATATTTACACTCACAAACTAAGTTGCAACAATCAAGGCACTATAGGTGGATGGGTTTTCTACAACATTTTCATCTTGTCATCAAATATAAAAAGGGCATACACAATAAAGTTGCAGATATGTTGTCCATACCAATCATAAATGCATCTACTATACTTAAGCATAACTCAGTATTGCAGGAAATCTACATTGAACAGTATGCTCAAGATATAGATTTTAAAGATGTATATGCAACTTTAAGTCATGGAAAACAAGTAGAAGAATTAGATTATCATGTTAAGGACCAACTCTTGTATCATTTGGGAAAGCTATGCATCCCACAAATAAAGAGAATTAACATAATTAGGGAGGCACATACTTCCTGATATCAGTTCATTTTGGTGTAAGTAAAACAGTTGCACAGCTGCAAAGATTTTGTTATTGGCCAAAAATGAATGAAACAGTTTCTAGATATGTAAGAGGGTGTACCATGTGTGCTACAAGCAAGCCCAACAATAGAAAAATAGGCTTGTACACTCCACTACCAGTTCCTTCTCATCCTCGGGAAAGTGTTTCCATGGACTTTGTTGGGGGACTGCCTAAACCTAGAAAAGGTCATGACTATTTATATGTTATTATGGATAGGTTCAACAAAATGTGTATTCTAATACCTTGTAACAAATATATTACAGTTGAACAAACAACAAAGTTGTTCTTTCAGCATGTATGGGTTCATTTTGGACTACCCACTTCCATTATATCTGATCAAGATTCCCGATTTGTTGGGAAGTTTTGGTCAATTCTATGGGAGTTGATGAACACCGGACTGAAGAAGAGCACAACCTTTCATCTACAAATAGATAGCCAAACAGAGGTGGTCAATGGGACACTGATCTAGTTGCTCAGAGGCTATTGCAGCAAGCATCCCAAGCTTTGGCATGAACATTTATGTTATGTGCAGCATGCTTACAACCGGGCTAAATATTCTTCTACACAAAGATCTCCTTTTGAGACCTGTTTTGGTTTCACACCAAGGTCTCCCTTGGATTTTGTCTTTGGTAAAGACATAGCGGTTTATGGACACAGTGATGTGGACAAGGCAACCAAGTTTACTGAACAAATCCAAGAGATTCACCATGTAGTACAGGAACAGATGGAAAAGAGCCAAGCCAGGTACAAGGCAAGGCATGATAAGCATCGGATTGAGCATAGTTTCCAAGTTGGTGATCAAGTCTAGTTGTATATCAGCAAATACATAATGTAAAGTGAAGGTAAGAAGCTGAAGCCAATAAGATATGGACCTTTCAGGATACTTGAGAAAATCGGTGAGAATGCTTTTCGCTTTGATTTTCCAGCTTACATGCACATCTATTCAATAGTTAATGCAGAAATCTTGAGACTATTTGAACCTTCATTGATTGAATATCCCTAAAAGCAGAGTGAGTTGCCTTCTATTGATGATCTGTTGCCTAAATATCTCAATGAATTGTAGGAAGATACAGTTCTGGACAAGAAGGTGAGAACTACATGCAGAGGGGATGTTGAGTACCTCAGGATTGGACTCAAAGGTTCAAAACCAAGAAGTGCAAGATGGATAGAAATTGGGCAAGTGATGAATCTATATCCTCACTTGATTGATGCTTAAAAACCAACTTTTGGTCGTCCAAAATCTTTTTCAGTGGGAAAGCCGTGATCCAAATTGGATCCTAGAACACTCTCTAAGTTTTCATGAACTCTTTAAAAATCATGCCAAGGATTAAAATTCCTATAAAAATCAAGCTTATCGGAGATATCCTCGTAACAGTTGCAATTTGTGATCAATGCGGAGCAACGAGGACCGTCGGTCAAGCACGCAGACTGTCAACCCATGGTAACACGCGTTATCGCAATTTAGCAAAATTGGAGGCCATTTCAAGAAACGGGGGTAGTTTCTAATATGCAATTAGCAACAAGTCGCTAATCGCATATTGCAGGGAAAACCCCTCAAAGAAGAAAAGGCCGCAAGCACCCGAACCCGAAAAATCATAAAATGCAGCGGATATTGTTCCGATTCTGGCAGAAGCGGGATTCCACAAAAATGACAAAATATCGGAGGGGCTTCAAGCAGTAAGCAGTTTCAACCGAGTCCCACCCGATGCCATACAATGAGTGCCACGTGTCCGGCGAAAGAGAGAGAAAATCGTTCACATCAGATGGGTAACCATCATGCTACTTAGCCTCCCAATATGAACGATGACTGTAGGATCTGGGACCCCTAGAACAACAACGGAGACACGTTTCGATGGATGACCGGATTTGACGAGGTCAACAGGCAGAGTTATATAGGATTTGAAGTCCGATATGAACGATGCGTTGGAGGAAGGTCGTGTTTTGCGGGTATTCTTGGAGCTAACGGAAAAACAATTGTTCAAACATTTCCAGTGAACCTAACACACTCATCCGTTACAGAATAGGTGGCCACCTCCCTGTGAGGCATTATACAGAGACTGATTACACAGGATAGAGGGATTCAAATGGAAAAAGGCAGGGGAACCGGAAAGCCAGGAAGCAAAAACAAACAGCTAGGAAGCAGATTGGTTTAAAAGCCACAAGCTGACAGAAAAAGAAGAAGCAGAGAAAGCTAAAAGCAGAGAGAAGAAGCCGAGCTGATCTGTAGAGGGAAAGGAAACATCAAGCCAGATTTAAGACAGAGACAGAGAGAGTTAGAGAGTCTGTGCACTCCAGAGAAGACTTGAGAGGTTCAAGTGAACTCCTCTATATATGCTTGGTGAGCACTAGTATTGCTGCATAATGCTGCAACTCCCGGGCTGCTTACTTTACTCTTATCAACCCGGTAGTTTGTAACAAACTTGGAAGCGATGGTGTTGTATGCACAAGTACTAGTTCTTACTGCAGGTTGTCACTTAGTCAGCTGGTGCAAGATCACTAGGAGCTCAAGCCAACTTCTATGGATTCTAAAAGAAGCTCTATATGTGATGAAAGAAAGGAAAACTTACTCTACAGAGGCTACTCTACTTGCAGAAAGGAAAATGACTGAAATGTAAAGTAAACCTAGCAAACCTACTCAACCTACTAATACTACTTTTGCAGAAAGCACTATGAAAACCATGAAATGAATGCCATTACCTACTCAAGGAAGTAAATAAAATCTAATCAAGCTATTTCTATAAGTCAATGAGCAAAAAACATCATTTTGGATTTTTATGTATTTTTTATGTGAAATTGACATGCATGTATTTTATTGTATGTCAAGGTGGAAGCGAATAGGTGGTGTTGAAGGGCGACTTTGGGGTTTGGGGAGGTGTAGGATGGTGTAGATGGGTCCTAGGAGGCCTCGAGTGGCCTTATGAAGGCTTTTCCCACACTCGGCCTTCAAAAGAAAGCATACAGGAAAATCTACAGGAGGATTCAGGGGATCTACAAGAGGTCTACAGGAGGATGCCGAGAACAGTTTTGAAGGTGGGAGAATGGGTGGAGAGGGTAGATGAAGGCTGGGATGATGTGTTAGGGCACCTAGGATTCACCAAGGATCACTAGGAGAGGGAAAGATGATCAGGAGAAAGGAAGAAATCCTTTGGAAAATGCAGAAAACTAATGCAGATTTGAGGTGAACTTTGGGCAACCTGTAGGGCATGGATCAGGGAGAGAATGTGATGGCTGATAGGCTAACCTACTATGAGAAGAGATTTGCTACAAAAGAACTGATAGTCAAACAATGAGATCAAGCAAGCAGTGAAATTAAGTACATAAAAAAAAAAAAAAAAAAAAAAAAAAAAAAAAAAAAAAAAAAAAAAAAAAAAAAAAAAAAAAAAAAAAAAAAAAAAAAAAAAAAAAAAAAAAAAACCAGAATTTTGCATCAAGCTAATCTAAATTATGAGCCATGGAAAGAAATGCTGAAAAATGCTACAAGGAGAGAAAGCATGGAAGAAGACTTATTGAAAAGACAGAAATGAGCATGGTGGAAGAGATCTAAAGCAAAGCATTAACCTTCTAAGAAACTACAAACACTAGAAATCCTATGGAGAAGGAAAATCTGTGTTTTTGGGGCAGTAAGAGGGTCTTTGCCTCAGTTCATGGTCCCAAAGGGAGGAAAATAGGCCAAGGCACTGTTGCTAGCCTTTTGAATCTTCTTTCTATCACTGCTAACCTACTATAAAAAAACACAAATGGAAACAACCTTCTGAATCACCAAAAGCAACCTATTCTTAACCAAGAAAGAAATTCATCTAACAACAACTAATCCATAAACTAAAACAAAGCATATAAATACAAACAAGAGGAGCTTGGCTACTTGGATTGGGCCCTAACCCAAGAGCTTCAGCCCTCTGAGGTAACTTAGTGCTAGCTCAAGAAGAATCTCATATTTATTATCAAAATAGTATTAGGATTACATGAAACTGTCACCAAAAGTAAGCTCGAAGCTGAGCAAAGCAAAACTGCAACAAAAATTCGGCCCTAGTGAGGCCCTAGGCCTCTATACTTATATAACTGAAGCTCCCAATAGCTTCCTTAAAATCAGAGAGGCTTGGCTCCCAAAACTCGAGATAAACATAAGTTATCCTCCACTTTCTCGGCTGCCTCCTAGTGCATTGATTTGGCTGTTTGTACTTCGAGCTGCATGAAGGGGAATTCGAAGTGGGGAGTAATAAATGAGGGGGATTCCCTCCTATAAATCCTCTCCTTTGTCCACTTTGAATTATTTTTTCCAATTTTCCATTGAGTCTTTGACTCTGTCTTCAACATTCAACAAAAATCTGCATTAAACACATATTAGACCTCATGGCATCATAACTAACCCAACTCACTCCATAAGCATAAATATAATAAAAAAACATGCAATAAGCTAAGAGAATGGTTGATTTAACTATCTTAGGAGGCAAAATGAGCTCATATAGTTACCCATTTATGGGGCTCATCATCACCCCCTACTGAAGGTGTTGCTCATCATCTGAGCAACTTAGTCCATCTCTTCAACTTTGATGGCCCTGGTGGCCTCCCTAACATCCTATGCTTATGATGTGATCTCCTCTTCTTTGTCATGGAATCCTGCATTTCTGTCTACCTCTTCCCACAATTATTGCTCTTCTTCCTCTTTTCTACCTTCTAGCATGATTAGCAGTAGTGGGGGACTCAATTTGAGGCCATCCAATTGACCTTCAAACTCTACATGGAGCACTTGTACATTGACACTCTCCTTAATGCTTCTTTCATCCTTGTTGGGGAGTGATACTCCCTGATCTGCAAACTGTGTGGTAAGGTGTTCCACCTCCTCATACAAGCATGCACACAGTCATCTCCAAATAACCTTTCCATATCCTTAAAATGTGCAATGGCTTGAGCCTGATCATTGATATATTTAGGGGCAATTTGGGGATTATTTGCAAGTAGGTTATGTGTGTTGATGAGTGTTATGGGATCTGATGGCTCAGCTCTGATCATTAAGGGCTCATTTTGCTCCTTTATCGTCAACTTTCTTATTTTTGTTGCCCTTAACTCTTCATGATTCATCCATGAGGCCATGGCCATTAGTTGCAGGTCCCCTAGCCTAGCATTAGAGTCCCACACATTCATGTCTGTGAGGGCCATGTTATGCAGATAGAATTCTAATATTTTTGCCTTGTCTTTTGATGAGCTTTGGTCACACGGGTCCATAAACTCTCTGTAATCTTGAGAAGGCATTGTGCCTCTCGGTGCCAAAGTCTTTATCTGAAACTGTAGCAATTGTTCCTTGAGGTATAATCCATAGGATTTTGCTGGTGTTCTACATTGCAGTGCCTCCATGGACCAACAGGCCATGCATGCCAGTTGGGTCTCTTTTCCTTGCAGTTGTCTTCTTAGCACTTCATTTTCTGTTTCAAGATGATTTCTTGTGATTGCTTCTCTATGTCTGACAACACTTAATTCTCTGCCCATTTCTCTGAGTTGATTCTCCATATGGCCAATATCCTCAACTCCGTTGGATTTGTCTATTTGCATCCACCTATGGGTCCTTATTCTTTCTTTCTCCAACTCAAAGAATAGTGGAATTGCAAATTTTTGTGGAATGATTCTCCCCCCCTCAAGAAGATTGTAGTAAGAGCCAAGACTAGGCTGGGGGTCAGGTTCTTGTGCCTTTGTTGCTTCCTCCTTCCCCTGTGGCTGTCCTTCTAACCTTTTTTCAAGTTTTTTGGTTTCCTGTAGTCTTGACAGGGTCTCCCGTAGAACAGTTTGTGCCTCCTGTAGAACTATTTTTGAGTCCTATAGTTCTACTTTTTCTTTCCATGTGGGAGATCTAGGAGTCCCCCTTTCATAAGTAATAGGTGCCTTGGAAGGGGATTCTTTTCCTTGGGCGAATGGTGAATCTTCAATAACAATAAGCACTTTTGAAGAAGGCTAGGGTTTCCCTATTTTGATCCTTGTGCTCTTCCTAGCCCTGAAATACATTGAGTTCTGTCTCTTCCTCTTTTGTTTTGGTTTAATTTGGATGCTGAGGGCAGTGAGAGCAGTTGCTGCCTCTCTTTCTAGAGTCCCAAGAGACACTTTTGTCTTTTCTGTCCCTTTTTCTCCTCCTTCTGTCTTCTTCTATGTCTCTGCTTGTTTTGTTTCTCCCTACTCTATTTTGGTTTCTTCCTTCTTCCCTTCTTGTTCCTCAGTTTCTTCTCCTTCTCCCCCTTGTTGCTCTTCCTCCTCACTATCAGAAGGACTAATATCATAGGTGAGGGCCTTTATGTCATCTTCTGCTGTCATGTTTCAGAAAATTTCCCATGCTATGGGGATTGTGAATGTATGGAGGGCTTCTTCTACTAAGATTTTGATTAACCCATGGTGAGCTAGCTGATCTGGACTCCCTGCCTTGAACTTAATGTTGGAGTCTATGAGGGACTGCAGGAGGAAATAAGGGATACTGAGTTTCTGGGGTGTTGGAGTGTCTATGCCATATCTCAGCTCATGGAGGATTCTAAAATGGTATCCATAGACTATGTTGTACCTCCCTTCATAGGAAATATATTTGATGATTTGGTAACTAACCTCATCCCAAGGGTAGGGTATGCTTGTCCTTCTAATTCCATTTTTATCTTCTATAGGATGTTCATTGTTTTGGAAGAAGTTTTTCTTGACAACCTGTTCAATTGGTTTTTCATCCTTGCTCCAAGGTAATCCAAGAGGAAGGGTAGTAACCCTACTGATAAATTCCATGGTGATTTCCATGGAAAGACCTCTAAGAGTGACAGTGGCATGGGTTCTTGAGTGAGGGACTATAGAAAGGGAAAATTCCTGAGCAACTTCCTCATCAAACCCTCAGAATTTCTCAAAAAAATGTCATCCAATTTTCCCTGGTGAATATGGCTACTACATGGGGATGTTCATGGATCCTGGTTGAATTAGTGGGCTCCTTCCTCATTAATCCTCCTCTCATTGTGCTTATACCCCTTTTGAACACCAAATGTAGAGATGGAGACAAGAATTTTGAAGAAAACCGGAAAACAAAGAAAAACTACATCTTTTTTTTTTTTTTTGTTAAACAGGCAATTTTTTTTTCATGTAATTCCTCTTCTTCTATGGACTCAATTCCTCCTTAAAATGGTATCATTCCTTGCACATATTGATAATCAAGGTGGTTATGCATGGAACCTACCTCCTCAAGCCAAAAATCGAGCAAAAACCCGTGTTTTCTCCTTAAAAACAACTCACTGCCGCTCTTGTAGAACTGCCTGTAGGTGCTCTTGTAGAACTGCCTGTAGGTGCTCCTGTAGAATGCCAATAGCAGGAGGATGGATGAGAGCAATGGAGAATTATGGTTTAGAGGTTGTGGGGTGACAAGGAGCTTGCTACAGCTGAGTTGACGAGGATAGAATGAAATAAAAGGTGGTGAGATTGTTTCGAGGAGGAGTACTTATTACTGCTTTTAGATATTTCTGGTGATGGGGTGAGCTGGCAAAAAGGTCTGTTGGCCGTATTTGGACTGTTGGTCCCCACCTACCTTGTCATCATGGTTTCTTCCCGCAATCACCTCTCATCATTGCATCGGAGTTTGCATACCCTCCACTACCTGCCCTTGGGATCTTTCTCTGAGTTGACTATGCGCACATGTGGGTGACATCTTCGGATGAGTACAGTCAATTAGATGAAGGTGGCCAAGTTAACTGGACACCTTTTCTCATTCAACCTCAACCATCTCATTTGCTCATGCATATCTTTCAATTACACAAATGCAATAGAGGAGCAGGTTAGTCACTTACATGTGAGTCGAATGTATGTGCTGTGAGGTATTTTGGCTCCCTTTACTGTTGCATGCTTGTATTTCCTTTGCTACATGCTCTTTGCTTTCTGATGTGTGGTTGTTTTGTCTTATGCAGGTATCCTATGGCTGGATCTAAGTTGCAGATGTCTCCTTCAATCCCCATGGTTGCACTTCTTTTGTTGTTGTGGCTTGATTTTAATGGGATCAACTACTATAAGAATTCCTATAGGAGCTCCTGTAGCTGCTTCTCCCTTTGGAATTTCAGCTTATTTCTATGCTGGGAGCTGTGATGATGATGCCAGAGATGCTAATGGAGATGGAGAGGTGATAGGTAAGCTGCAGGTGAGATTTGAGGTGTTGCTTCCTTTATTTTTTGTTTTTTTTCTAAAAACTCGTTTTCTGTGTTTTTCTATGACAGGAAGGAAAAAATGTTGATAATGATGTGATGCAGGTGTGGAATGGATGGGAAGGAGTTTTGATAGTTGTAGGAGGGTTTCCATGTTCTTCATGAAGCTTCCCAACCTCTCAGATTGCTTTTTGGAACCATTTCTAGCTCTCTGTGATTCCTACAGGAGCCTCCTGTAGAAAACACATGGCCTCTTGTAGAACACACAGTTTCCGGAGAAAACACAGTGGGGTGGAAGAAAGGTCATAAATGATGGAGAAGAGTGTGGAGGAGATGAAATAGGTGTTGGTGTGAGTTTCAGGGCTCTGTGGCATCTTCTCTTTCTCCCTGTGGTCCTCCTGCTAACCTGCAATGGACATTAAAATTCAATTTTCTTTTTCTTCTTTTTCTCTCTCTTTTTTTTGTTGTGAAAACAACTAGGGCGCCTCAAGGAGGTTTTCACCCTAATTGCTTGCCCTGGGCGTCTCCAAGGGAGGTTTTCACCCTAATTTCCTGCCCTGGGTGCCTCCAAGGGAGGTTTTCACCTAGGGACCTTATTCTCTTTTTATTTTCCTTTTTTTGGCATCACTGGGCCGCCTCAAAAGAGATTTTCAACCCAATGATGGGGCTCAAGCGCCTCATGGAGGTTTTCACTTAAGTCCTTATTTTTTATTTCAATTTTCTGTTTCTTCAGTGAGTGGGTGAAGTGGAGGCTAAGACATGCCCCACTACCATCACTATCTTATTTAGATCTTCAATGAACTCTCGCTTGGAGAGGGGCTTCTTGTAAATTTTCAACCTATGTCCATTGACAAGCATGGGGATGGCTTCCTCATCAATGGTTATGATCAGAACTGAACCATTGTCATTACATTTTTCCATAGTGTAGGGTCCTAACCATCTTGTCCTCAACTTGCCTTTGAAGTCTTTATACTTTGAATCATAGAGCAGTGCCCAATCTCCCTCTTGGAATTGCTTCTCCTTGATATTTTTGTCATGCCATATCTTCCTCTGAAGCTGAACTACCTCTGTGTGGAGAAGGGCCTACAATCTTTGTTCATCCAATCCATTGAGTTGGAGTAATCTTTCCTTTTGTGCATGGTTGAGGTCTAGGTCTAGCTGAGCTGCGATCCTTAGTGTATTGAATTCAAATTCTATTGACAGTAAAGCCTTCCTCCCATAGACCAGTTCATAGGTTGTGAACCCTGTGGTGGTCTTCCATGTTGTGTTGTAGGCCTAGGTGGCCTCAACTAATCTGTCCGCCCAATATTTTCTGCTACTGCTCGCTACCTTGGTCAGAATTCCTTCCAAAGCTCTGTTAGTGACTTCCACTTGCCCATTTTCTTATGGTTGGTAAGGGGTGGAAGTCCTGTACTTGATTTTATGATGTGCAAGCAGGTCTTCAATCAAATTGGAAGTGAACTGACTACCTTGATCTGTGACCAATTCTCTTGGATAATCGAACTTGTAGAATATGTTTTCTCTCAAAAACTCAACTACTTTTTCCTCTGTTGCTGCTTTGATTGCTTTTGTTTCTGCCCACTTTGTTAGGTAATCAGTGCACACAATGATGTATTGCTTATGTTTTTAAGGAGGGTTGATAGGACCCACAAAGTTCATGGCCCACTTCTCAAATGGCTCAAAGGTCACTTGACGTTGCATGGGAATCTTATCCTTTGGAGTAGGTTTCCCCATCCTTTGACACTGATCACATTGGCTGGTATATCTCCTCACATCTTGATGAAGAGTGGGCCAATAGTAGCCTGCTTGTAAGATTTTGAAGGCAGTTCTCTTCGCTGCAAAATAACCTCCACAAAGTCCATCATGACAAGTCAGGAGGATGTCAAAAACTTCCTCCTCCATGACACACCTTCTCAAGATCTGATCTGGGCCAAGTTTGAAGAGATTTCCCCCAATCCAAGTGAAAGGGGCGCTTTTCCTTACTATCTTGCTCTTCTCCTTTGAGGATAGGTGTGGTGGGAACTGTGCTGAAACCAAGTAGTTTGCTATATCAACAAAGCATGGAGAGAGTACTGAGATAGCAAACAATTGTTCATCTGGCATTTAATCATCCACCATTCCTTCTTCACCTGCAGGCAAATTTACTCTAGACAAAAAGTTAGAAACAACATTTTCTTTACCAAGCTTATCAACAATGGTAAAATTAAATTGCTGCAGTAAAAGCAACCATCTAATACTGCAAGCATTTACATCTGGTTTGTTCATTAAATATCTAATTGCAGCATGATCAGTGTGCACAAAGGTTTGATAGCATGTGATATAATTTCTGAATTTGTTTAAGGAATACACTACAGTTAGGAGTTCCTTCTCAGTTACCGTATAGTTCCTCTGCCTTTGACAAGTTTTTGCTTATAAAGTATATGGCATAAGGTAACTTTTCATCAATTTGTCTTAAGGCTACTCCTATTGCTTTGTTCGAGGCATCTGTATGAATGTGGAAAGGTAGGGCCCAGTTTGGGCCTCTCAAAATTGGGGCAGTCACAAGTTTGCTTTTTAAGGTATCTAGGGCTTCTTGACAATTTTCCGACCATACAAATTCGACATCTTTCCCTAAAAGACCAAACAATGGAGAGGCTACATCGCTGAAATATTTAATGAATCTTCGGTAATACCAGCTAAGCCTAGAAACTTCTAACATCTCTCACCTTTTGAGGAGGTGGGACCCTTTGGATGATGGCAATTTTGTTGGGGTCCACCTACAATCCTTGTTGAGATATTGCATGACCTAGCACGGTCCCTTCAGTCATAAAAAATTCACATTTTTCTGGACTGAGGGACAGGTTCATTTCAATACACTTGTCCAAAAATTTTCCTAGGTTAGATAAAGCTTCCTCAAAGTCAGAACCATAAGGAGTAAAATCATCCATATATATTTCCACTGCATCATGAACTAATTCAGAAAATATACTCAATACCACTCTCTGGAAAGTGGCTGGAGTGTTGCACAAACCAAAAGGAAGGACCCGGTATATAAAGGTACCCCAAGGATGAGTGAAAGTGGTCTTATCTTGGTCTTCCGGGCTAATTTGAATATGATTGTACCCGCTAAACCCATCTAGGAAGGAGAAAAACTTTTTCCCTGCCAGACCATCTAACACTTGATCTATGAAAGGTAAAGGAAAATGGTCATTTTTAGTGGCTTTGTTCAATTCCCGATAATCGACACAGATTCTCCACTTACCATTTTTCTTTGGCACTAGAACCAAAGGAAAGACCCATTCACTGTCAGAGATGGGGTAGGTGAATCCTGCATCAAGTAATTTTTGCAATTCTTCCTTAACAATGTCTTTAAGTGCTGGATTGATCCTCGTTTGAGGCTACCTGATTGGTTTGCAATCTTCCTTAATGTATATATGATGAGTACATATTGAAGGGTGCACTCCCTTCATCTCCTTATAACTCCAGGCGGAGGCATCTAAATGTTTTCTCAATAAGCTGCACAACTCCTTCTCCCACGAAGTGGATAGAGATGGATTGATTTTCAAGGTTCTTTCTAGGCTGAACTCTATATTCTTAACACGGAGAGAGGTTGGGTCGGCCACACAGAGATCAGTTAAGGGGTTTTTTTGGGTTTCTTTCACTATGTCCTATAATGGTAAGATATTGGGGTGTGGATTTTGAATTAAATTTTCAAAGATATCATCCTCATCTTGCGGGTTCCCCCCCATGGCGGTTTCTAATGCACAAAGTGGTGCATAATAGACTTCATCCTCATCCTTCTCCTCTAACCAGAGAAGTATATCATGTTCTAGCAAGGGTTGGGCAGGAGGTTATATGATTAACTGTTTGAATATATGCCCATTCTTGATGGTCATGTTCCCAGCTCGATAGCTACTATAGGCATCGGCGGTAGCCAACCAGGGTCTTCCCAGGATGAGAGAATACCCAGTGAGATTTGCCTTCGGCTGGAGAACTAAGAAATCAACAGGGTACTCCCAAGAATCAATGGAGACCATCACATCTTCCACAATCCCTTCAGGGGTCACAGTGGAGCAGTCTGCTAGCTGCAGTACTATCGTGGTCTTCCTCAAGGAGCCCTGGAGGTTAAGTTTGAGCATTGTGTCCTTTGTCATCACATTATTGGCAGCTCCCAGATCAATGAAGGTATGTGGGATCATGGTGCCATTAATGTGAACATCAACTACTAGGCTTCGAGGGTCCAGATATTTTGGACAGATTACCTATCCCAACATCAGGTCGGATAGTTTTCCTATGACATTGATGGTTGGGGCATCTCTCTTGCGCCTTCCTGGATGCCTAAAGCACTTCTCTTTGATCCACATCTTTTATGGCTTGGAGAAGTGGTAGCTTCACACATAACTGTTCAATTCTCCTAGAAGTTCAGTTTCTTCTAGGGTAGGCTGTGTTGTCCCGGATAGTCTCTTAGGAAAGGGTGGGACCCAACAAAATTTCTTTAGGTTAACTTTCCCCTTTATCTTCCTCGACCTCCCTAGGTGGAGGCTACCTATTTGGGAGAAGCTTCCCAGATTGCAGGTTAATATCCTAAATCTCCACATCATACGTTGGGCATGATGGTTCCCCACTATATACTTCCTAAGCCTATTTGTTGTTTGGGTTTGGGTTCGGTTGGGTAGGCATTTGGGGTTGCCTTGGTGGAGCAGGAGGCAATGGTTGTGGTTGAGCAGGTGGTGGAGACAAAAGAGCGGGAGGAGAGTTGTACTAGGGCCTCCACCCATGATGAGATGTATTCCACTGAGGTTGCAACTGAGCATAGGATTGAAATGAGTGAGAAGCTGGTTGGGCATGATATTGAGATGGAAAGGACCAAGGAGGAGGCGTGGACCAGGAAAGATGAGCAGGAGGGCCCCAAGAAGGTATGGAAGTGACTTGGTTGGGGGTGTAGTATGCTTAGGATGTCCCTTGCATCCCCTGTTGGTATGGTCTAGGTCCATGCGGTCTTCTTTGGTTCGTGAAATAGAGTGGCTCAATGGCTCCTTCGGCCCCTTGGTATACAACTTTAAGTCCGGGCAAGGAAGGGCACTTATCTGTAAAATGATCTTCTTCACAAAATGAACAAACCTCTATAGAGTTCAATGGACATTCGTTCCTAGGATGCCTCCTGGTGCATCTAGGACAAAAGATGGCCAAATCCCTCTCTACTTATTCTTGTTTCCTTTTGATGTGCAAGGTATCCATTTGCATGGCAAGAGTCTGCAACATCTCACTCTTGAAGTCTTCCAGCATGTTTCTGAGTTCACCTTTGATGGATGAATTGGAAGAGGATGTATTGGCTATGGGTTGATTCCCCCTATCTCTCTTTCTGTCTGCTCTAGAATGGTTTCTAAAAATAGTCTTTATGTCCTCATAAGATAGTTGGTAGATGTCTCCCCCGGCCAGTAGATGGAAGGTGTTTAGAAGTCTTCCAGAAATCCCCTGAGCAGAACCAACTTCAGAGATTCAGGGTTAAGTGTGCACCTGGCCCTTTTGTAAATGAGTTGGAACCTCTCTTCATAATCTTCCAAGGATTCATCACTTCCCATGGTCATTCAAAAGATTTCTTCTTTGGTATCTTTTGACCTATAGTAGTTTCAATAATTGCTATTAAAGGCCTACTGCATCCGAGCCCAAGTTATGATGCTATTGCCAGGTAACCCCACGAACTAATGTAATGCTGCATCCTTGAAACTAAAAGGGAATAGTTTCAACTTTTGCTCATCTTTTGCATAGTCATAGTTTCAACAGATGACAACAAACTCAAACAAGAAGGTGTGAGGATCTTCTGTAGTCAAACCATGGAAGTGAGGTAGGGATGAAGGACTTATATTCTTCATTTTAGTGTCCCCATTGGTCTCCTGAATGGGAAAGGTACCTTCTATTCTTTCTCCATTTCCCCTATCATTTATGTTTTCAGCCATTGGCTCAGGAGGGATGTTTTCTTCTTCTTATTCCCCTATAGGTTCTTCAAATATCTTTGGTTGTTCACCTAAAGGTTCTTCTTGATCACTGCCACCGAAGAAGAGAGAAGGTTGGTTGTGTGATGTAGTGGGGGTGTTGGGCAAGAATTTTCCTGAATTATCTCTATTCATACGAGGCATGAAAGGAAATCCTTTTGGTTGGTTTTTGTTTTTTCACTGATTGTACCTGCAAAATTGAAATGGATTGAACAAAACAAATTGCAGCTAACTGAAATGAACTTTGATGAAATGAAATTTGTAGAATTGAAAAGGAAAGCAAGGAAATGCAAAAACCGACTTAAAGAAAAAACTACTCTACTTTTGTTGAAATTAAATTTGCAGAATTGGAAAGGAAAGCAAGGAAATGCAAAAAATAAAAGAAAAAACTACTCTACTTTTGCTGAAATGAAATTTGCAGAATTGAAAAAGAAAGTAAGGAAATGCAGAAACTGAAAGAAACAACTATTCTACTTTTGCTGAAATAAACTACTTAGTAGAATGTTGTGATAGAAGATAGAAGAAAGCAGTAATCACAAAATACTCTGGTGCTCCCCCGACAACGACGCTAAAAAGTGGTGAGCACCAGTATTACAGTGATAACGCTGCAATTCTTGGGTTGCCTACTTTACTCTTATCAACCTGGTAGTTCGTAACAAACTTGGAAGCGACAGTGCTGTATGCACAAGTACTAGTTCTTACTGGAGGCTATCACTTGGTCAGTTGGCGCAAGATCACTAGGAGCTCAAGCCAACTTCTATGGATTCCAGAAAAAGCTCTATATGTGATGAAAGAAAGGAAAGCTTACTCTACAGAGGCTACTCTACTTGCAGAAATGAAAAGGACTGAAATGTAAAGTAAACCTAGCAAACCCTACTCAACCTACTAATCCTACTTTTGTATAAATCACTATGAAAACCATGAAATGAATGCAATTACCTACTCAAGGAAGTAAACAACATCTACTCAAGCTATTTCTATAAGTAAATGAGCAAAAAACATCTTTTTGGATTTTTATGTGAAATTGGCATGCATGTATTTTATTGTGTGTGAAGGTGGAAGTGAATAGGTGGTGTTGAACGACGACTTTGGGGTTTGGGGAGGTGTAAGATGGTGTAGGTGGGTCCTGTTAGCTCTACTATATAAATATGGTTTTTTAAGGTCAGAGATAAGCTTGGGTGGACTGGTTATGCTAAAAGAAGCCCAAAGCGGTCATTTTCCTTCTTTTTCCTTTACCCCGCTCATTCTCCCCTTCACCTCCATTTCTTCTATTTTTCCTCTAAACCAGACATAAATCCCTTTTACTTTTACCCCCGAATGCAAAGTCTAAACCCTCATAAAACACTCCCATATGCCTTTTCGCCTTTGTAAACCCATCGCCTCATCTCAGCCGTTAATCTTCCCCACCGATCCAACGGCTCTTGTCGCGCCCAATAAAACAACCTACATGCCCTTTTCCCAACCATCTGATCATCTCCACCGAGATCCACCCTTTAGGGTATTATAGAGAGTGATCTGTAATCAGTGTCAGAGTGATCAACAATCAGTGTCAGTGTCAGAGTGATCAGCAATCAGTGTCAGAGTCATAGTGATCCGCAATCAGTGTCAGAGTCAGAGTCAGAGTCAGAGTCAGAGTTAGAGTCAGGTGTTCGAGTCGGGGCATATAGCTCAGTGGTAGAGCATTGGGATCTTAACCTAATGGTCGCAGGTTTGAGTCCTGCTGACGGCATTCGCTCTCTCCGCGCTCGTAACCCGATCGAACGTCAGCGCGCGCGATGAGAGCGGTTTTCTCTCTCTCAGCCACTACATGTCGATCGATGAGTGGGATTGCATGCCCCTGTCCTTTTACCACTTTATGCCTGAAGGCGGTGTGATCAATACCATTTACTGCCTAACCTAACCACCCGCCCATTAAACTACCGCACAACCTCATCGCCTGATCACTGTTAGATTTGGCACCTAAGATCTAATGGCCCAAAATCAATCCGCTCCCACCTCGTCCGACAAACTCTGTCGAGTCATCTCAGCCGTTTGTTCTCCCGATTCGATGGTCATCCTTCCCTGTCATCTCGACCGTCCGTTCACCCATGCACCCCACGTCCTTTGACCGCTCTGTTTGCCCGAAGGAAGAAGGTGATCAGCTCGCCATTACCGGTCATTGACAGACCCTAACAACCACATTCAACATACAGCATGGCTAAGGGAGAGAAGGTACATGCATTCCCTGTAACGGCATTTATCAGTTATGGAGCTACACTGATACGAACACTCCAACTACCTAAGAGGACAGCAAAGCACCTGAATGGATCAAATTCACTCACTAAAGCAAGCAAGCATGTTCAAAGATTCAATCAGGCAGTTAAATGCAATTGGTGGTCAATTATGAACCCTCCATATCTAAACGGCCAAGTGCCTTTGTAACGAAACTCTATAAATACCCAAAAACAAGATGTAATCAAGGATGATGGTTGATGTTTTGATGTAAGGTTCAACTTCTGGAGACTGTGGATATTTTGCCACTTGTAGCGTCTCATCTTCATTTTCAGCTAATACAAGCTTCTTTTGCTGTTAACTGTTCACTTTCCACTTTCTCTCTACTCTAAGCTGTGCCTAATATGCTGCATTCTTGATCTTTAAGGTTTAGCACTAGAAAGTTGTCATCCTATCTATGTGTTAGATTGTTGAATGTATCATTGAATAGGTTATCCAGGTTTCTTTCTATCTAGTGTCAGAAAGTTGTCATCCTTTCTGTGCATTAGTAGAATAGATTTACAGGCTTCTTACTGGTTGCAATCGGCCATCACATGGTCTTGTGCATCTGCTGGTGTGGTTAGTATTCTCCATATTCACCTTATATCTAAACTGTGAGCAGTTGGTAGTCTAAAGCCTTGTAGTTTGGGGGTGTTCACGCATGTCTGGAGTGAAACAAAGTAGAAGTGGTTATTTGGTTTGGATAAGCATCATCCCTTCCATTCATCCATTGCAACAAATAAGTTGAATTTATATGTTACCAGGCATCTCCGAGCTACAACCTAGGAGAGTTTCTTGGAGTGTTAACATAATTGGCACCATTGTCGGGGAGAGGAGATTGAAGCTCAGCTTCCCTGGGAGAACGACACAGATCCAGCTTTGATGATAGACAAAGTTTGGACACATTCTCGGTTGTTATCATCTATCTGGCGACTCTACTGGAGGACCAACCTTTGGCGACTCCACATCACAGTTCTGGCTCATTTTGTGAGGCATACTCGGAGAAATCCTCAGAAATCACCAACTGATCTAGTGCCTGACCCTGAGAAGATTGTCAAGTAGAGAAAAACATCACAGAAAGGAGCATCAGGATCAGGTAAGCCTAAAAAATCTTATGTATCTCTGCAAGAGAGGCTTGTAGCTGAGCATGTATATGTTGAGAATATAGAGCCTAGTGTTATTTGTGAAGAAATACTCCTAGAGATTCATAAATCTCCTCGTTCAATAAGTTTCCCTTTGGATACCTGTCCAAAGAAAACCTCCCTTATAGTTCATCAGTTTCCTTCTGCCCTGTCATTTATTCCTCAACCTTCTGTCACCTAAACGACCAGTGCCCCTCCATCTACCCTAGTCATGGTAGGCCAACAAGCACCCACAAATATGGAAAGAATCATAGCTGCTAGGTATGAACCCCTGGTCCTGCCTGTTCCTTTGAATGCTATGCCTACAGGAGAATATCAGAAATACATGCCTAAGTTCACTGGTACAGAGGGAGTAACTGTTGAAGAACACCTTGAGTCTTTTTATAGTTATGCTGATAACCTAGATATCAGTGAGGATGATGTGTGGATGAGAGTATTTGTCCAAAGCCTTGATGGGGAGGCTAGAAAGTGGTTCAGAGAGCTGACCCCTAGGTCTATAGCAAACATTGAAGCATTAGATGATGTGTTTTTAAAACATTGGGGAGATAAGAAAGACCTGTTATATTACCATACTGAGTTTGGTAACCTCAAGAGGGAAAATGGGGAATCATCGTCTGATTTTAATAAAAGATTCAATTGTATGTATAGCAAGATACCAGCGGAAGTAAAGCCTACCCCCATCTCTGCCAAACTCACCTATGCCAATGCTTTTGACTCTGATTTTTGCCTGCTACTGAGAGAAAGAAGATGTGACACTCTAGCTGAAATGCAAGATGCGGCCTTAGAGGTGGAATCCAATATCATGGCTGCAGAAAAGCTCAAAGACCATGTTGATAGAAGAAGGCAAAGAGGTGAGGCTTCTTCTTCCTCTGCTTCATCTTTAGAACCTAAATTAGATAAAATGACTAAAATGATAGAGTCATTGGCTGCTGAAATATCCAAACTCAAGGTTGAGCAGAGTTCTGGGAAAGCAAGGCTTCCAAACACATTTGCTCCAAGAAATCCAAATCCATTCAGAAGAGCAAATGAACAATTGCAGATCATTCAGAGGGGTAAAGAAGCCGGTGAAGAACAAATGGTTAAAGCTCCTTTCCAAAACGTATTCATGGAGGAAGAACAGCTAGACGAAGAGGATGGCATTCATTGCATGGAAGATAAGGGTAGTGCTGCCTTTTCTACATTGGCTGGCTACCTATGAAGAATCATTACTCTAGGACTAGACCAGTCAAGAGTGGGACAAAGAAGTTGTTCTGCGGATTAATGTACAACAAAGATATAATTTGAGGTCAAGAACAAGTAATGTCAAGGAGAATCCTTTCCAAAGAGTTGCTGTCCCAACAGAGCAGCAAATTAACAAACAGAAAAGGACAGCAGCTGACCCAATCATCCTCAAAGCGCCAGCTCAAGAGGTAAGAGGCCCTGACAAGTCCCCTTCCCCTTTCAGTTTTGAATCAGAAGTCAAGAAGTTAAAAATATCAGTACCTATAATAGAACTTGTAAAGAGTGAAGTCTTTAGAAAGCCTATCCTTGATGCCCTTGAGCTGAAAGCCACACAACCCTCCACTGACTATGTGAATTTACAAGATGACAAACCTGCAGTTGTGCTTAGCCTAATGACTGAACCTGCTAATGATACTTCTCCATCATTTTATGTCTCCTTGACCATCCATGACAAAATCCTCCACAACTGTCTACTGGACACAGGGGCCAGCCACAATCTGATGCCCAAGGCTGTCATGGAAGAGTTAGGCCTTGACATCACTAGATCATATCATAATTTATTCTCCTTTGATTCAAGGAAGGTGAAATGTTTGGGTTTGATGAAAGACTTAGCTATCACCCTAACTCAATTGCCCATGAAAAGCATGATGATGGACATTGTGGTAGCAAATTCCCCCCCTAAGTTTGGCATGCTGCTATCCAGAGGGTGGATTAAGAGGCTATGGGGTACATTACAAACTGATTTATCATATGCCACTGTCCCAGTATTTGGAGGAGAAAGCAGAAGACTGTACAGGGAAGCCCCGCCGGCCTATATCATTAGTGATGAGAAGAACCCACTAATCACCCTATTTACAAAGTGGACATTGATTTTGGATCTTGCATCCTCCAAATTGAAGAATCTCAAAAGGCCTCAATGCAGATCAAGAAACCAGTAGGCTAGGTTATGGAAGAAGAGGGAACACAAGCTTGGGATATGTTCTTTGATGAAGCATGTTCAAAATAAACTACAAGAGCAGGAGTGGTGCTGGTGTCTCCAAAACAAGAAAGCACACATCTGTCTTTCAAGCTGACTTTCCAGGTCACCAACAATATAACAGAGTATGAGGCTATGATATTGGGCTTAAACGCTGCCAAAGACAGAGGAATCAGAAGTATAAAGGTGTTTGGAGATGCTGATCTCATCATTCAACAAGTGAACAAAATGTTCCAAGCAAGGCACCCAAGGCTTAAAGCATATAGAGATGAGGTATGGAGACTCAAAGATTCTTTTGATAGTTTTTGTATCTCATATATCCCTAGAGTCAAGAATCAACTCGCTGATTCCCTTACTGTGTCTGCCAGCATGTTCATCCCTCCCATGCCTCTCAAGTTGGTCTATGAAGTCCAAGTAAAATATAGACCGTCCCTGCCTGATAATGTCCAGCATTGGAAAGTCTTTGAGGATGATGATGAGGTAAATAGGTTTCTGCAAGTCATTGATGAATTATCTGAGATGCAAATTGACCAAGAGAACGAAGCCTTGGAAGAAATTCCCCAGCCCCAGCTTAGAAACAAAATTGGCCATGACAGCATTGTCCAATTGCCTAGTAATTATATACCTAAAGGGCTAGTCCCCCTAAAAAAGTTGTTTGACCAGAATGATGTGCCTTTTAAGGCTACCCAAAAAGAAGACCAATCTGCAGTCCATAGGCATAATGTAGGGAGTCCAGATCATCCAAAATATGTAAATCTGTCCACCCATCTATCTGCTGCCCAAATTACTGAGTATTGCAACTTGATGAAACAATTTGATGATGTTTTTTCCTGGGAATACAGTGACCTGAAAACTTATGATAAAAAGATCATCCAACATAAGATTCCCTTGGAGAAAGACACCATCCCTTTCAAGCAGAAACTGAGGCCCATAAATCCCTTGCTCCTTCCTCTGTTTGAAAAGGAAATCAAGAAGTTGTTGGCTGCCAAAATCATAGTCCCTCTAAGATATTCAAAATGGGTAGCCAACCTGGTAGTTGTGAGGAAGAAAAGTGGAGAAATCAGGCTATGCATTGATTTCAGGAACCTAAACAAATGCTCTAAGAAAGACAATTACCCCTTGCCCAAGATGGAGCATTTGCTGCAGAAGGTCTCAGGAGCCAAAGTGATGTCTTTCCTGGATGGATTTTCAGGATATAACCAAGTTGTTGTACACCCAGATGACCAAGAAAAGACTACATTCACCATGCCTTAGGGAACTTTATGTATTCCAAGATGCCTTTTTTGGGCTGATGAATGCTGGAGCCACTTTTCAGAGAGCTATGGATATAGCATTTGTAGGAGAGAAGGATAAGTTTGTCCTTGTCTACCTAGATAATATAGTAGTATACTCCAGCAGCCATCAGGATCATTTGCAACACATGAAGAAAGTGTTCTTGAAGTGCAAAAGGTTTGGAATATTAATCAATCCTAAAAAGTCATAGTTTTCTTTAGAAGAGGGCAAGCTGTTAGGACATGTTGTCTCTACTACAGTTGTCAAAATTGACCCAGAAAGAGTGAAAGCAATACAGTCCTTGTCTGTCTCACGATAAAAAAAGGACATCCAATCCTTTCTGGGCAAAATAAACTTTGTAAGGAGGTTTATCCCTAATTTTGCAGAACTTGTAAAACACATCACCTCCATGCTAAAAAAGGGATCAAAAATCAAATGGATAGATGCAACAAGAAGATTATTTGAACCCATCAAAAGGGCCATTATGGAAGCTCCTACTTTGATCAGCCCAGACTATAACAAGGAATTCCATATATTTTCATTTGCTTCAGGGGACACCCTTGCAGTAGTTTTATTGCAAACAGATGATGAAGGTTCAGAGCATCCAATGGCATTCTTCAGTAAATCATTAAGGGATGTTGAACTAAGGTATGATATTGTAGAAAAAGCAGGCCTATGCTCTTATCAAATCGTTGAAATCTTTCAGAATATACATTCTGCATTCCAAGGTAATCACATACATGCCCTCTGCTTCAGTGAAAGACATCCTAACACAGCCAAATGTTGATGGAAGAAGGGAAAAATGGATTGCAAAGCTCATCGAATTCAACATAGAATTGAAGCCCACCAAGCTTGTCAGAGGTCAGGGCCTTGCTAGACTAATGGCTAAAGAAAATTGCAGGATGTTGGGCATGAATGCACAATTTCAGAAGGTGGACAACCAGAAGAAATAATTGGACTAGGGCAGAACCAGTCATTGGCAGAAAATATAGCTTCTTGTGAATGGTATTCTACAATAGTTTAGTTCTTGTTGAAGCTAGAAGTTCCCCCGGGCCTTAGTTCAAGCCAAGCCAGGACTGTTAAGCTCAGAGCAGCCAAGTATTTCATTCATGAAAACCTTCTCTACTGAAGGGACCCCTTCGGAGTCCTTCTGAGATGTCTGGACAAAGAAAAATCCATGGAGGTCATGCATCAGTTCCATTCCAGCATGTGTGGAGGACATCACTACTGGAAAATCACAGCCCACAAGATCCTTAGAGCTGGGTATTATTGGCCCGCTTTGTTTTCTGATGCCTTTTCATTTGTAAAATCTTATGGCAGGTGCCAAAGATTTGAAGGAAAACAGCAGCTGAAGTCCCTGCCCTTAAAGCCAATACATGCCAATGGTCCTTTTCGGTAGTGGAGTTTGGATTTCATAGGAGAAATTAACCCACATTCTAGTGGCCAGCACAGATGGATCTTAGTAGCCACTGACTACTTCACTAAATGGATTGAGGCCATCCCTACTAGGAAAGCTGATCACCATGTGGTCATGAAATTTTTGACTGAAAACATTTTCACCAGGTTTGGTTATCCACACAAATTGGTTACAGATAATGCATCAACCTTCAAGGAAAAATAATTGGTTGACATGTGTGACTCAATGGGCTTTAAGCTAGTTCATTCCACCTCATATTACCCTCAAGGAAATGGCCTAGTAGAATCTTCCAACAACATCCTGATAAGGATAATCAAAAAGTTGTTAGAGGACAACAAAAAGAACTGGAATTCCAAGCTAAAATATGCATTTTGGGCTGACAGAGTGACTACCAAGAAATCCACAGGGAATTCTCCATTCAAGCTGGTATATGGCACTGAGGCTGTATTCCCAATTCATTAACCCTCCCTATGGAAAAGTTCTTTCAGGAAGAGCAGAATGAAGAAGATGACATGGAAAAAAGAATCAGTGACCTAGCTAAAGTGCATCAAATCAGAGATTAGTTAGTTGACAGTTCTGCAGCACATCAGAAGAGAATCAAGGAAGCCTTTGACAAAAAGGAAAAGATAGAGAGTTTTCAAGTTGGGGACTTGGTTCTTAAATGGGACGCGCTCAAGGAGAAGAAAGGCAACCATGGGAAGTTTGATGCTCTGTGGATTGGGCCTTTTATCATATCTCAAATCCAGGGGAACAACACTTTCATGCTGCAAAGCATGGAAGGAGAGACAATTTTTGATGGCCTAGTTAATGTGTGATTTCTAAAAGTTTATGTTATTTAAGGTTTTCAGGCCTTAATGTTGTAAATATGTTATTTTATCAAATTTTTAGTGTAGGCCCAATTAGACTCCATGCCCAATGGAACACTAGGAAATTTTGTTGATCTGGTTTTGTAGGAAAGGCATTGGTCTACAGTTCTTGAGACCTCACAGGGAGGATCTCATCCCCAGAAGGAGCTAGTGTTAGCTATGCTATATAAATATGGTTTTTTAAGGTCATAGATAAGCTTGGGTGGACTGTTTATTCTAAAAGAAGCCCAAAGTGGTCATTTTACTTCTTTTTCCTTTACCTCGCTCATTCTCCCCTTCACCTCTGTTTCTTTTGTTTTTCCTCTAAACCCGACATAAATCCCTTTTACTTTGAGCCCTGAGTGCAAAGTCTAAACCCTCAAAAAACCCTACCATACGCCTTTGTGCCTCTGTAAACCCATCGCCTCATCTCAGCCGTTGATCTTCCCCGCCGATCCAACGGCTCTCGTCATGCCCGATAAAGCAACCTGTGCGCCCTTTTCCCAACCGTTCGATCATCTCCACCAAGATCCGACGACATTCTCTCTCCCCGCACCTGTAACCCAATCGAACATTAGCGCGTGACGAGAGCGGTTTTTCTCTCTCATCCGCCACTACGTGTCGATCGATGAATGGGATTGCACACCCCTATCCTTTTACCGCTTTATGCTCAAAGGTAGTGCAATCAATACTGTTTACTGCCTAACCTAAACAACCGCTCATTCAACTCCCGCACAACTTCATCGCCCGATCACTGTTAGATCTGGTTGCCTAAGATCTAACAACCTAAAATCAATCGCTCCCACCTCGTCTGACAAACGTCGTCGAGTCATCTCGGTCGTTTGTTCTCCCGATTCGACGATCATCCTTCCCTGTCATCTCAACCGTCCGTTCAACCATGCAACCCATGTCCTTTGACTGCTCCATTTGCCCGAAGGAAGAAGGTGATCGGCTCGCCATTATCAGTCACTGACAGACCCTAACAACCACATTCAACAGACAATATGGCTAAGGGAGAGAAGGTACAGGCATGCCTTGTAACGATATTTATCAGTTATGGAGCTACACTGATACAAACACTCCAGCTACCTAAGAGGACAGCACAACACCTGAATGGATCAGATTCACTCACTGAAGCAAGCAAGCATGTTCAGAGACTCCATCAGGTAGTTAAATGCAGTTGGTGGTCAATTATGACCCCTCCATACCTAGACGACCAAGTGCCTTTGTAATGAAATTCTATAAATACCCAGAAACAAGATGTAATCAGGAATGATGGTTGATGTTTTGATGTAAGGTTCAACTTCTGGAGACTATGGATATTTTTCCACTTGCAGTGTCTCGTCTTCATTTTCAGCTAATACAAGCTTCTTTTGCTATTCACTGCTCACTTTCCACTTTCTCTCTGCTCTAAGTTGTGCCTGATATGTTGTATTCTTCATCTTTAAGGTTTAGCACTAGAAAGTTGTCATCCTATCCATGTGTTAGATTGTTGAATGTATCATTGAATAGGTTATCCATGTTTCTTTCTATTTGGTGTCAGAAAACTGTCATCCTGTTTGTGCATTAGTAGAATAGATTTACAGGCTTCTTATTGGTTGCAACCGACCATCACATGGTCTTATGCATCTGCAGGTGTGGTCAGTATTCTCCATATTCACCTTATCTCTAAACTGTGAGTAGTTGGTGGTCTAAAGCCTTGTAGTCTGGGGGTGTTCACGCATTTCTGGTGTGAAACAAAGTAGAAGTGGTTATCTAACTTGGACAAGCAACATCCTTCCATTCATCCATTGCAACAAATAAGTTGAATTTATATGTTACCAAACATCTCCGAGCTACAACCTAGGAGAGTTTCTTGGAGTGTTAACAGGTCCTAGGAGGGCTTGGGTGGCCTTCTGAATGCTTTTCCCACACTTGGCCTTCAAAATAAAGCCTACAAGAAAATCTACAAGAGGACACAGGGGATCTACAGGAGGTCTATAGGAGGATGTCGAGAGCAGTTTTGAAGGTTTTGAAGGTGGGAAAAAGGGTGGAAAGAGTAGATGAAGGCTGGGATGATGTGTTAGGGTGCCTAGGGTTCACCAAGGATCACTAGGAGAGGGAAAGATGATCGGGAGAAAGGAAGAAATCTTATGGAAAATGCAGAAAACTAAGGCAGATTTCAGGTGAATTTTGGGCGACCTGTAGGGCATGGATCAGGGAGAGAATGTGATGGCTGATAGGCTAACCTAATGTGAGAAGAGATCTACTGCAAAAGAACTGACAGTCAAACAATGAGATCAAGCAAGCAAGGAAATTAAGTATATAAAAAAAAAAGAATTTTGCATCAAGCTAATCTAAATTATGAGATGTGGAAAGAAATGCTGAAATATGTTACAAGGAGAGAAAGCATGGAAGATGACTTATTGCAAAGACATAAATGAGCATGGTGGAAGAGAACTAAAGCAAAGCATTAACCTTCTAACAAACTGCAAACATTAGAAATCCTATGGAGAAGGAAAATCTGTGTTTTTGGGGCAACAAGAGGGTTCATAGTCCCAAAGGGAGGAAAAGAGGCCAAGGCACTGTTGCTAGCCTTTTGAATCTTCTTTCTATCACTGCTAACCTGCTATAAAAAACACAAATGGAAACAACCTTCCGAATCACCAAAAGCAACCTATTCTTAACCAAGAAAGAAATTCATCTGACATCAACTAATCCTTAAACTGAAACATAGCATATAAATACAAACAAGAGGAGCTTGCCTGCTTGGATTGGGCCCTAACCCAAGAGCTTCAACCCTCTGAGGTAACTCAATGCTAGCTCAAGAAGAATCCCATCTTTATTATCAAAATAGTAATAGGATTACATGAAACTGTCACCAAAAGTAAGCTCCAAGTTGAGTAGAGCAAAACTGCAACAAAAATTCAACAAAAATTCGACCCTAGTGAGGCCCTAGGCCTCTCTACTTATATAACTGAAGCTCCCAACAACTTCCTTAAAATCAGGGAGGCTTGGCTCCCAAAACTTGAGATAAACATAAGTTATCCTCCACTTGCTCGGTTGCCTCCTAGTGCATTGATTTGACTGTTTGTACTCCGAGTTGCATGAAGGGGAATTCGAAGTGGGGAGTAATAAATGAGGGGGATTCCCTCTTATAAAACCTCTCCTTTGTCCACTTCAAATTATTGCTGCTAATTGTCCATTGAATCTTTGAATTTGTCTTCAAAATTCAATAAAAATTTGCATTAAACACATATTAGACCTCATGGCATCATAACTGACCCAACTCACTCCATAAGCATAAATATAATAAAAAAACATGCAATAAGCTAAGAGAATGATTGATTTAGCTATGTTAGGAGGCAAAATGAGCCCATATAATTACCCATTTATGTGGCTCATCAGTGCCTGTCATGTGTGAGTCTCAGATTGGGCTCATACTACTGCTATCAATATAGGTCCAGAGTCAGTAAGAAGAGTTTGTGTACTCCAGAGACTTGGGGGATCTAAGTACAGTCCTGCTGATTTGTATCTATTGAGGGAGACACAAATTGAGCTCACTGTTGTAAAACTCTTCTTTGAAAACATAATAGAGAGGCCAACACTGAAGGTTGGACCGGGAGACGTAGCCCAGGAGTATTAGGTGAACTCCTTATTAAACTTGTTGTGTTTATATGTTTGCCTGTTATGTTTTCTTTAACTACTTCATTGCTTGTGTACTTCGCAATCTTATTGATCTGTTGCATAAAGTAACATAGGCACATCTATGCACATGAGTCTGTTATACCTTATTAACTGTCTTAAATCAATTCCAGATCACTTTCCCAAGCCCTTTCCTTCATAGCCCATTTTGGACATTAGCTTGGAACCTATGCCTTTAGTATGTTTTTCAAAAGAACCAATATAAGCATTCTTAGAGGAATTTGAAGACAAACTAGAATGGTTTACCTCTTCTTCAAGCTGATACTTGATTAGGGATTCTTGGGCAACAAAGAGCTGGGTCTCCAACTCATGCATCCTTTTCAGGTTCATATTGGCAATATTAATTTGCCTCTCCATTTCCTTCAATTTGTCAGAAAGCAACTGCTTCTCTTTCTTCATGGAATTCAACTGCTCTTCCTTCCATCCTCATACATTTCTCTCACCATATCCATCATGATGGACAAATATTGCTTCATGCCTTCATCAAAGAGTCTTGTGATGAAGAAAGAAGAATTCGAGGACTCACTTGTAGAAGTTGTCATTATGCCAATGAATAAAAGAACTTCAAACAAGATTAATAAAGAGCTTGATCCAACAACCTTTTGCAACAAACCTCTTGTTCTTCAAGGATTTCCTTGAGGTCCTTCTTCCTTCTTGTCCTTCCTAGACTGCAAACTCAAACAATAGTCAGTCTTCAAATAAGCATACAATCAACCTCTGACTGTTTAAACACCTTTCAGAAAAGCAATCTTTGCTCTGTCAATCAAGCATTCTGATATACCCTTCTTTGAAGGTGCAGTTAATCATTCTTAGGCTTTGATACCACCTGATCTGAAAATGGGGCACTTAGGCTCCTTGTCTAACTTACAAGAACCTCTCCCACTCCCAAAGCTTAAATATTCCCAAGTCTGTATGATTAACCAATGGGGAATTAAATATGTGCTTGAAAATAAGGTGTATGCTTATTTCTATTTTAGAACTGTTCATGTGCTTTTAATAATATGTTGTTATACTGATACAACATATACATAATAGTAAACAATGCAGCAATAACACAAAACGCACAGAACAACAATTTAATTAGGAGTTCACCCAAAACTCTTGGGCTACAACTCTATGAGCTCTAGTCAACTCAACTAGGCTCTCTGGGATTATGGCAATGTCCTTTTTACAAGCTCTTGGCTCAACTCCACTATTTTACACAGGAAACAATGGGTTTAGACACCAATTTATCCTTGGCTCTTGAATCACTTGGCTGCTGGCTCTTGGCTCTTGCTCTAGCTTTTGGCTCTGGCTCTAGCTCTTGGCTTTGGCTCTGGCTCTTCAGCTCTGGCTTCTTTGGCTTTCTGAAACCTTCAGCTCTCTGGCTTTTCACTTGAACTTCAAGTGACCCCAAAGGCTCCCCCAGCTGCTCTACGTAGTAGTTTTTCAACTCCTACTTCCCCTTTCGACTTATTCTTCTCTCTATGCTCTCAATCGTGCTCTTTGGCTCTTTTGAGGCATCTTCCTGACTTTTTGGCTTCCTTGGCCATTTCTCTGCGATTCATTGTCCCTCTGTGGCTTTATCGCTTCAAAATCCATCGTTGCCTATAGAAATGCCTGTTACAGCATGGCATGATGATCAGGAGCATTTACAGAAGGAATCGGGGCCGTTTCATAGGCGAAAATCCGAAAGCTGAGAAAAAATCCATTACACAGAGTTTTCCAGAAAATACACTATTGGACGTGTATTTCGACGTGAAACTCCTTCAATCGCCCCTAAATCCCTATCGGGTCTGCCATTAGGCGTTAAATTGCATCACATTAGTATCTTGGGCAAATCCCAATTACAGGTGAAATCTGTGAAAAACCCGTTAATTTGCTTTCTATCGAACTTCAAAATTTATCGAATCCGTCCTATTATCACATCGGGTCCGCCTTTGGTTGCTATTGCAATATCCAACATCGATTTACGGGATCTCAGATCCAACGATTGATATGCAATTTTGGGTGGCTTAAAGATATGGAGGTTACCCGCCTGAAAGGGTGGTTTTCCTCTCTCCTCTGCCAGCCACGTGTCAACCAGCCTATGGGATCAAGCGGAACCAGCCCAAAACCATTTACCGCTTGAGGCCCGCCTGAAATTCGTTGTTACAGAACTCAAAATATCTGCAATCGGGCTTATAAATTCCCTTTGGGTCCGTTTTATCGCTTCGAGCATCATTTCTTTGTATTTTTGGATTTTCACTGAAAAATATTAATACACAGAAATCTAGATTTCCCGATCTCAAATTTTATAGACTGCGCTTATGAAATCTGTTGGGTTCGGCAATCACCAATCGCTGATTCAATCCTGGCCATTCGTTCCTTTCGCGATTCGACGGCTGAGATTGCTCATCGCAATCGCTTATCGCATATCACGCCGCACATGGCCCAGGGGTTTTGTGCATTGCTGATGCTGATTCGTCGATCCGATAATTGGCGATCGACATATGGCGTGATCGTAATCGTCGATTCCAGGGTTCTGATATTGCATGTATGTCTGCCTCTGATTCATTCGATCAGATCGGTGGATCGGAGTTTCTTCCGCTTCCGCTTAAGTCCATCCCTTTGTCTTTTTCCGATGCGATTTCCCTTTTTAAGGGTTCTTTTCCATTTTTAAGGGTTTTTGCCTCTTTTTTCAAAGAAACTGGGCATCTTCTGCATGCGATAACTTCTGCATCCTAAGTCCATTTTAGCCCATTCGAGTTGCAGTAGATTCAGAAGGAATAGATCTCTGCAATGGGGCTATTTCCAAGAACTTCCTTGGACTTCCATTTTTCCTCTGTGAGGACCACTTAGACTTAGGAGTCTATCCAAAATCCATTTTGGATCACCTGTGTAGGTACATTGTTGATAGTCGCAGGGAAATCATTGCAATTATTTTTTTCGATAACTACACATACCAGCTTAAAAAAAAAGAGTCAAATTCCAGCACACACAAGTTCAAGAGGTGGCCTAAACTAGATGTACAAGGAATTAACACAAAAAATGAAATGAAACAAAGATGTGAAGAAAGCCTACAAACAACAAAAAGAAGAAAGAAAAAGAAAGTGGAGTCGCCACTTTGTTGTTTGTCTTTTGGTGCAATGGTGTACCACAAATCCAATCTATCACAAGGTTATCTTTCCCTACATATAGCCAAAAAACAAATGACTAGCAAGATAAACACATAGAGAAATGCACAATGCAACTAAATATAAACAATATCAATAGTTACAAGGCAATAACAAAGAAAAACAAAACAAAAAAGCACAAGAGGTAGGGAAGCAATAATTCTCTCTAGTGCTTGGTGAAAAGAGTTAAAAATTATCCCAAAGACACTAATGGGAATTTACAGGGAAATGGGCCTTATAACTCTTCTAAAGGAAATTCCCTTTTCCCTCTCCTTGTAAGAATAATCTTTCCTAAAATAAGTTCCATGAGAGCTCACAATGGTGAGCTCTATGAACACAAAGAAATGTTACTTGGCTATATAATTTGGCAGCATAACTTTGCTTAGGTTTCTCTCTTGTTTTGGCCTAAAATATACTAAAGGCCAAAGCTTGTGCCTTGGTTCCCCTTGCCTCATTTATGAGATTTGATCCTTCAGTGATCTAATGGGAGACAAGGGGAGTCCTTTGGAGGCTCCTTAATGCTACTTCATTGGTGTAGTGGTTTGAGACTGAGTTAACCTTGTCCTTATAGTAGGGGGTCTCTAATTTAATGTAATTTGGCCCGCGGGCTACAAAGATGTCACTTCCATGGATCTGCACGACTATCAAAGAAACAATCGTGGTGACCCATGCAAAATAGTTGAGGTAGCTTTGCACAAAATTAATCTTTAAATGGAAACCTTAGGAACCTTTGGTTTTTGCTTATTTGTGTTGTTTTCCAACATTCACTAGAACATTTGTGCATGTCGTTCTTCATTGTTGGGTATCTTGGCTAGTGCAATTGAGTGTACAATAACATTTAGTTAGTAATTGTACATTTAATTAAATTAATGTAATAAGAAAATCATAAAGATACATTATTAGAATTTATTAATATTAAATAACAAATATCATAAAAGAAAAATGAATACTTAATTGGATGGCATCTAAGTCATTGGGTTGGGCAAACAAAATTGATTAAGTTTGAAGTTTATAAAATTTCATTGATGGGAGAATATATTCAATGAGATTCACAAATCTCAAGTCAAACACGAACATCAATAATTTCATGAAATTCATCTAAAATTTTATTGAAATTCGTTTCAAGTTCATTATGAAATCACACAAAATTCAAAGAGGTTCGTAATTCAAAAAATAGAAAAACAATAAAATCCTAAAGGCTAAAGCCTATTTGCTTTTAAAAAAAATTCCTGCACTAATATAATGTTGTCTCTAAATGTCCAACTAATGAGAGACCAATACACGTTAAGTTAGTTTTGGGAGGATGTTGGGCGTGGTGTTGTGCTAATTTACATGGAACATGATTTTTTTTAAATAAATAATTTTCATTTTTATTATTTATCTTTTCTTCACAATTATGATATGTTAATTTTTATTTATACATACACACTAAATTATAAAATTATATATTTATAGAGTTTAATAATATAAGTGTAATATTTTAAAAACTAATTTCTAATTAAAAAATTATAATATTCAAGAAGAAAAAATCGCTGTTGCTGCTGTGCGCGCGCGCGCCTGAGCCTGCCTTCGCACCTGCCTGCTACAACTTGAACGATCAGCATCATGGATCCTCCGGATCCGCCTGGTGGGGATCCGGAGCTACAACAAGCTTTCTCAAAACTGGTCAAATCTCTATCACAACAAAGACCCAGACCAACAGCAACCAAGTTTGTGAAGAAGCTAGATATTTTACAGGAAGTTCATTTGCCTCCGACCATTCCTCGCATGGCAGCCATTTCCTTAGCAGAGAAAGGTTTAATCGGGCAATTTACAGGACTATGGCCCTCGCCCAAAACAGTGCAAAGGTGGGTTGAACGAAACTGGGCAGACAAGATCCAAGGAAAAATATCCATCCGATTCTGTGGCAGAGGATATTTTACCTTTCACTTCGAAACTAAGGAGGACAAGGACCTAATCTTCAGAAACGGGCCTTACTTCATGGATTCCAGGGGTCTCTACCTCAACAAATGGACCCCGGATTTCGATCCAGAGCTAGATATACCAAGTGTAGTTCCAGTCTGGGTCAGGTTGCCCCATCTCCCTCTTCACTGCTGGGGCGATGATTTGGTCAAAGCAATAGGAAACGCGGTCGGAAAATACATAGATCGCAGCGAACCTAAAGACAATATGTAGGCTTGTGCGCGGATTTGTGTTGAAGTTGATTTGGGGCGTGGACTGCTGGAAGCAATCAAACTGAAAGTAGACGATTGGAGCCATATTCAGCAGCTGGACTACGAACAGATACCCTTCAAATGCAAGGTATGTCACGAATATGGACATTTTGCAAATAGATGCACTAAAATCATAAATGTAGAATCAGAAGAGCAAGAAGGGCAATGGGAAACTGTTAAAAGGAAAAAAACATCTCCACCTCTGAAACCATCAGATTCTGAAGCCCCTGGGCCTCCCCTCCAGCACCCCATCCATCTTCATTTATCCCACCAGCACCCTTCTTCTTCCTCTCAGCAGCCTCCTCCTCAACACCCCCCTTCATCCCCCCGACCTCCGGATCCTTCCATTCCTCCATCTTCTGATCCATTCGCGGCCCTCTCTGAGGAAGAAACTGAGCCGGATCTTCCCCCCTCTGATCCACCTCTTCAACCCTCTCCCCCTCACATCTCTCAGCCCTCCCCTGACACCCCCTCCGCTAGGATCACCAGAAGTTCTTCAAAGGATCATGGAGCGCCCAACGATATACCCAAAAAACACGGGCATGGCAGAAAATCGGCTAAACAACAGAGAGAAGAAAGTGCACAGAAAGACATTTCCATGGGATCTCAGACTCCTATAGAATCCTTCATTCTTGGACATTCGGATAAAGAAAACAATAACAAAGGTAAAGAGAGGCGAGCACCTCTCCATGCAACCGGTAAACCATGATGAAAATGCTATCCTGGAACAGTAGGGGATTAGGGCACCACTCCAAGATAGCAGCCCTTAAGGATCTAATCCAAAGTGAAAAGCCTGAAATCATCCTTATTCAAGAGACAAAGCAAGATCAATCCGAAATCAACAGAGTCATCAGCCAGCAAAAGCGTTACAACGGTTGTGCCAGTGAAGCAAGAGGAGCCTCGGGTGGCATCCTAACAATGTGGGACAATAGCAAATGGAGCTGCAACTCCACCAAAATACACCAGAACTGGATCAGTGTTAATCTAGAAAGAAAGGAAGATGGAACAACGGTAAAAATATACAATATTTATTCTCCGAATCATTACAGAGAGAAAGAAGCGTGCTGGAACACTTTGGAAACAAATATAGAAGAAGACCACGACAACAATCTCATTCTTGCAGGGGATTTAAATCTGGTTTTGCATGCCAATGAGAAAAGAGGGGGAAACTTCAGCCCAGACCCATTCAGAAACCGACTTGAGCACATTATATAGGAGCAAGATTTGGTTGATATAAAACCCAAGAATCGCAGGTACACCTGGAGCAACAGGCGACTAGGAGCTGGCAATATCATGGAGAGGCTTGACCGGTTCCTCATCAATATCACATATCTGTCCTCCTTCTCTACCGGCCAGTCAAACATCCTCAACATCTCCGCCTCTGACCATTATCCAATAATGCTCACTCTGCACAGTCATTGTCAGCTTGGACCACTTCCTTTTAAATATTGTTCTCTCTAGAACCGAATCCCTGCAGCAAGAGACGCGGTGTGGCAGGCTTGGACCCAACATGTGGAAGGCTCCCCGACATATATCTGGGAAACAAAATTGAAGCGAACTAGACAGGCTCTCAAAAACTGGGCAAAGACCAATTACCAGGAGCCCGAGTTGAGTAAAAAGAACTTCAAGAAATACCTTGAGGAAGTGCAGCAAAATATTGAAGTTTTTGGGCTCTCACAGCAAGCCAAAGAGAACGAAAAAAGACTTTATTCCCAGCTGAGACAAACAATAAGGGACGAAGAGACCAAATGGAGACTAAAGTCAAGGCATTTATGGCTACGCGAGGGAGATAAAAATACATCTTATTTCCATAAGCAAGCTATTGTTAGAAAGGCTAGAAACACTGTGAGTACAATTAGAGATAGTGAGGGGAACAACTACAATACCCAAGACTCCATAAAAGAAGCAGCCACCAATCACTTCAAAAATCTTCTGACAGAGGATAAAAGTGAGGAGGACTACTCAAGCTTACTTCAACACATGCCTAAAGAAGTCACCCAAGAAACGAACAGCAGGCTCACGCAAGAAGTAGAAGAAGAAGAAGTCCAAAAAGCAATCTGGAGTCTTCACCCAGACAAAGCTCTAGGACCTGATGGGTTTCCAATTAGTTTTTACAGAGAGTACTGGCAGATGATAAAAAAAGATCTCCTAAAGATGATACGCTGGGTTCTAAGGAAAGGCAAACTGGGGGGACACACTAACTCAACCTATCTAGCCTTAATTCCAAAAGAGAACAGGCCCTCCACCTTCTCAAGATTTCGACCCATATCCTTATGCAATTCAGCATACAAAATAATTACAAAAATTCTGTCATCAAGGCTCAAGCCTCACCTCTCCTATTTGATTTCAGAAAACCAAGGGGGCTTTCTCCCCAATAGACACATAACTGATTCCATCCTTCTCGTGCAAGAGGCCATACACTCAAGCATAAGCCGAAAGGAGAAAGGATTTGTCCTAAAGCTAGATCTTGCCAATGCCTTTGATAGGGTAAGACACATCTTTCTGTTTGCAGTGCTTCATAAACTGGGATTTGACCCCTCCTTCATTAATATGATCAAAGCTTGCATTTCGAATCCCTGGATCTCCCCTCTGATCAATGGTAGACCCTGTGCTGCTTTCCAATCCTCTCGAGGCCTTAGACAAGGCTGTCCCCTGTCCCCCTACTAATTTATCCTCATGGCTGAGTCTCTTAGCAAAGCCTTGGATTTCAACCGAAGAATAGGTCTTATTACTGGCATCAAATTTGAGCAAGGTACAAAGAACATCAACCACTCCCAATTTGCAGATGATACCCTCTTGATGGGAGGAGCGTCCATCACTATTGCAAGGCGCTTCAAGAAGATATTAGATCAATTCATGGAATATTCAGGAGGGAAAGTTAATCAGGTAAAAATTTGCATTTATGGATGGAACGCATCAAATCACACCATCCACAGCATTGCCAACATTCTAGGAGTCTCATACAAGCTAAACTGGAGCCACTTCACATACCTAGGGATGCCGGTGAGTATGGGACCTCTGAAGGCCGACACATGGAATGAAATCCTTGACAAAATAAAGAGAAAAATCCAACAATGGGGATCTATGTGGCTGAACCCAGCAGGGCGCCTTGTACTTCTAAAATCTGGTCTGGCCTCTCTGCCCATCTATCACTTCTCTCTGTATCAAGCTCCAATGGCCTTTCATCATAAAATGGAAAGAGCTCTTAGGCACTTTCTCTGGCAAGGAGGAAAAACGGAAAAAAAAAAATTTCAATCTGGTCAGCTGGAAGAACGTCATTCAACCTAATGAAAAAGGAGGACTTGGAATAAGATCTCCAAAACTGCTGAACTTAGCCCTTGGAGCTAAATAATTTGGAGATTGATTTCAGGGGCCACAGCATGGTGGAAGACGGTTCTAGAGGCTAAATATCTGAACAGCACAAGGCATCAACTCTTGGACACTAATATTCCCAATAGAGACAGCACAAAAATCTGGAAGCTCTGCAAGAAAGTCATACCCTTTATGACTCAAAACATCTCAAAGGTCCCAGGAGGGGGGAGCAGCATTAATTTTTCCACTGACAGAATATTAGGACAACACCCTATTGGATCAAACATGGAGGTAATCCCTGCCATAAGTTGGCTTAATGACAAAGGCATATGGTGCTTAGCTCAAATATCGCAATGGGAAAATCATTCTCAAGCATGGGCAGGTTGGAAATTACCGGATTACCCCAGAGAGCTAGAGACAAGCATCGCAGCTTTAAAGAACCTTCTGCACAGTAAAGCACCGACTCAAAGAGGCAAGCAAGATGGCTATCGATGGGACCCCACGGGAACTCAATACACGGCCAAAGCTGGGCATCAACATCTTTGCGACAACACCTTTCCACAGGCCATATGGAGTCAATGGAAACTGGTTTGGAGAGCTGAAGCTCCTCCTAAAGTCAAATTCTTTTTCTGGCTTCTCTTGAAAGGGAAGATACTAACAACAGAAAATTAAAAAAAAAAGGGGCATTATGGGACCGTCCAGGTGCCCAAACTGCTGTCAATCAGAAGAAACAATACAACACCTGTTTATAGACTGCCAGGTAGCTGATGATTGCTGGAAACAGATGGCCTCAATCGGGGGAGTCACATGGGAACCAAAGGCAACCATTGCAGAAACCGTCTATAATTGGAGGAAACATTGTCCATGGAAAGAAAAGAAGAGCAAACTGACGCAAAGGATATGGAATGCTATACCTCTAACCCTTGTTTGGCGCATCTGGCTGGCAAGAAACAGAAAAGTTTTTCAAGATAAAGGATGCAATACCAGAATCATGTGTCACAAGGCTAAGAATTTAGCGATGGAGGCAACTATAGCCCACACTCAAGGCAAGATCGAGGCCACCAATTACAGCATTGAAGAAAGAAATCTGATAAACTATGCCCAAGGAAACATAATCAGCACCCAGGCAACAAGACAAGGAAATCTACAATCGAAAGAGACAAGCAGCGTTTGGAAGCTGAGGCTCAAGGAAGAGGAATTCGCACTCTGGTTGAGCAATTGCAATAGGTTCTACATGTTCTTTGACGGCGCTTCAAAATCAAATCCAGGTCTAGCAGGTGTAGGGGGTCTTATCTGCAATGCCAACGGCGAGACAATTCTTCAATTCGAGTGGGGGCTGGGAGAACTATCCAACAACAGGGCAGAGGGATTGGCTTTGTACCAGGGACTCACCCAGCTGATCAAGATAGGAATTAAGAAAGTAATAGTCTTCGGTGATTCAGCAATCATCATTAGGCTCATGGCGCAAAGGCAGAGCACGCCAAACATCCTACTGCAGCAAATCAATTGTAGGAACCAGATCCTCCACGATTTGTTGGAGGAAGTCCGCTATTACCATATACTCCGTGGACTAAATAAAGAAGCTGACAAGTGCGCCAACAAGGCTTGTGAACGTTCCAAAGGCAATCTTAGCTGTAATAACATCTCATCCTTCCAACCGTTACCATGAGAACTACGCAGCTAGTCAACGTTCGGGGAACTGTAGTTAACAGAATTTATGACTGCAGGCAAATCAACAGTGCAGGGGACAGCACAAGTATGGTTGAAAGGACTTGTATCAAAATCCAGATTAGGAAATCTACTCAGAGCATGGGAATCAGGCATCACGCAGAAGGAAATCGTCCTAACAATCAGATCCTTGATCGAGGCCAAGATATGCATTGGACGGTGTGGAGAAGCATTGGGAAGCGCAGACCTCTCTCCCGCCATCACAGCATACCGCAAAAGTCTTTATGTCTCAAGTGTCAAGACTCATCATCCCACAGGAGAAATTTGTGCTCACAGTCACAAGAGCGGAACAGCTGCTGCACCTCTCCAAGCTTTTCGAGGCAGCCTCTTCAAGCTCGAGGTTGACTCCCCAAGCGGTTTCTGCATCTATTCAAGCAGTTACAAGAGTGGAGCTGCCTCTGCGCGAACGGTGGCACTCACCAGTAGTAAGAAAAGAACTCAGAGGCACCAAGATAAGGAAGTGATTAGCGCATACAGATATTTTCCAGCCCCAATGGAGCGTCCAGAACAGTGCTTTCATTGCAGGGATTTACAAGCAGAATTTGAAGAGGTGCGAGCACAACAGAAAGCCCTGGAGGATCAAGTCCGCAGTCTGGAAGCTAGACTTGAAGAACAATGTAGAATTCTCCATGAGAAATACAGGGCTGAGATGAATCTTTTCTTACATAGAGTTCATTCCTTGCATGAACAGTTTAGCAGTTTAAATAACAGATGCAGCCATGCTGAAGAAAAGATATCCATCCTCAAGTTTATGATGGATAAAAAGTTCAAAGACGCAACATCCTCTTCTAGTGCAAAGCAAAACGAACCAGACCTAGACCCAGAAGGATCTACAGCAAGAAAGATAAGTCATATAGACATAGATTAGTTATGGTGTGTAGATGTAAATTTTGGGGCCTGCAGTATGTAAGAATCTACAGTAGTATAAGCATTCTTAGAGGCAGGAAAACAAAAGTAAGAATCAAGGAAAGTAACTTTTTTGTAATTCCTTGGATTCAGAATGCTCAGGAAGCATCATATGTATGGCAAACTGCCTCTTTTTTTCATATTAATATATAGCAACCGAACTTTGTCTAAAAAATAAAATATAAGTGTAATATTTTAATAAAATATGAAAGTTAGATATAAATTAACATATTCATTTATGTATGTTAATTTTTTATTTATACCATACACGTTTCATTATATAAATTTTTTCATTTATAAATCATTATAATATAAATCTATTATTTCAATAAAATAGAAAAATTAAATAACAACAATTATCTTTAATTTTATGTCATTTAAATATATATATATATATAGTAGAAGTGTAATATTTCAATATAAAACATAAATGTTGAACATTAAAAGAAAGAAAGATATATATATAATATATATATAATATATATATATATATATATATATATATATATATAAGAAGTGTAATATTTTAATAAAATATAAAATTAAATAATAAAAGAAATATATGTATATTAAAAAACATTTTAATCTTAAATTTTGGTGTTATTTATTATTTTTTAATGTGCGTTATTATATATTATTTAAAAAAACATAATTTTTTATTGATGTACTAAAATATTACAATTTGTTGATGTATCACCATGCATTCTTATAATCTATTTGTTTAAAAAGCGATTTTTTTTTGTAAGTCAAATTTTTATTGATAGTTTCAAAAGGAAATACATCAGAGGAAAAACACACGTAGTCTCACCCTGACCAGGTTTGTTGACTACCGCCAAAAGCATATTGCAAGGAAACAAAAAAACAAAGAGAGACTCAGCCAACAATTTCAAAGGTCATAGGCCCTAGTAAACAAACATAACATATACAAAACCTGTATCCATACTGGTCGTTAGAGGTGATGGAGGCTGGGTTGTCTAGAGTTGTACCAAGAAGTGGCGGAGGAAGAAAGGAGCATTGGACATGCTCCTCGAGATGGGTCATCTGGGCTTCCAGTTTCTCGACCTTTTCTGATAACAAATTTTGGTTGCGCCAGACCACCACAACACACTCCCGAGTATGACATTGAAAATAATGCATTTTGTTCAGAGTTGTTATCAATTTGGTGTGCTCCTCCTATCTAACTTGCTCTGGATTTTCTAGACGATCCAAAATTGATTGAACTACATCTCGGTAGTGCTCCATGCAACAGCCTTATCGCTGACCGCACCCCCCTTGACGCACCAGCACACGATGCCTAGAACCACCAAGATGAACTGAACCCCTTGCTATAGAATGAGCGGAGTTAAGCGGCCACGAATCCCAATTGATCCCTCACGTATACCACCTCGAGCTGATGATTGCGCACATCCGGAATGCTCCGATCTACCACCACCTCTACCTCCTAAAGTTGCATGGCGCGAACCCTCTGCACTTAGACCTTTTGAAGTCCCTCCACCACTGCGAGACAATAACTTGAGCCAAGATCAGGACTTAACCACACTTGGCTTACCCGAATTAAGTGACACCTAGGCTGAGGACTGCCCTGAGCGAGGAATTAGACACATGCTCGAAACCCCGACACCACCTAAAGGAGACAAAAACCACACTTCCAATAGCTCCCAAACAAGCTACTCAAGGGTCAAGACCACCAGCTCTAGCTAAACCTCCTCTCCCTTTGATGTCGGGCACACATAACTTACAAAGTTATTTCCCACCTCGAACTAGCAACATACACCCCCCCAAAGTGACCCCTCACAATTCCAGCAAACCAAAACCCACGATAGGCTCGCCAATGGCACTACCCCGCAATCCATGACCCTGTGAATTGGTTGGGGAGGCACACTTCAATAATCCTGCTCCACCAAAGATGAATTCAAAATTGACCTGGACTGAAACCACACCAAACAAACTAGAATCCACAACAAACCACCCTCGGTAGATGCACATACACCATGTTCCTTGAAAAATTTCTCTTTCGAAGCCCAATTCCGCAATTGACGGCTACCCACACTCACCAGCGAGGGCGAAACCTTCTACGACAATGTTGACCCTTCGGCCGACCTGGAGCTCTTCTGTAACACCCTCCTCTTCTCCCAATGATCCACACACATGCTCCAAAACTCTCTCCACTGCAGAATGACCATTGAACACCTTTGCCACCCTCCATAACGTTAATGTGCTCAACACCCTCCACAAGACCCAATGTGACTTGAAGTTTCCCATGCCAGTATTTACTATCTCTCATACTCAAGGTAATATGGGAGGGTTGTGAGGCCAACCCACCATTCTGTAGCCACGTACTTACCAAAGGCACCCACACATTCCCTTGTGAACATCCTCCTCTCCTTTCCTCACCCTCATCGGGGAGTTTAAAAAACAAATCATTAATGTACTAAAATATTACAATTTGTTGATGTATCACCATGCATTCTTATAGTTTGTTTGTTTAAAAAATGAATGCTTATGTAAAGCCCATGATGTAGCGTTGATATATGTTCATACATATAAAAACAGTTACATTATAAGAAATAACAATTTTTATTTATACCATACACAAACAAAATATAGAAATTAATATAGTTTTTTTCCACTTGGAAAAATCGTAATTTTATTCATAAGACAAAATTACATGTTGTAGATGCTAATATAGCATATGCAAATTGTAGGTTTTAACCCCGTACAGAAATTACTTGCATACGAATTCTAAAACACAGAAAATGAACAATGCGAGAGCATAACACATAAAACACATATACACAAAGATTTTCCCCTGGATCCCAAAACTGGGGCTACCAGCTTGATTTTTCATTTCAATGTTACAATACATACTTATACATGCAGAAGCATCCAAAACCATGGACCGAAAAACATCGCGTCCAACCATGGACCGAAAACCATTAGGTCCAAAAACATGTGCGAAAATCATGCACAAAACCATAGGTGGGTATGCCCAACCTAACATAGGGTCCAAAACCAAAATTTTCCAGGGTGCTGCCCCGGACCCCATAAAATGGCGTTATGGGTACACCTCAAACCCCCTGTGAACACCCCCCCCTCTAACCCCCGGTTAGCTACGTGGGCTAGTCGTGGAAAGAATATAACACAACCCAACATTCTCCCACTTGTTGTTTTCTTTCCACAGGGGCCCACAATAGAGCTTAGTCATTTTTCCAGCCTTGAAACACCCATTGTTTCTCTACACCAAGAGAACTTCTCAGAGCTCATAGATTTTGTCAATGCATCTGCAGTATTCTTCAAAGTGTCCACCTTTACTAGCATCACCTTTTTGTCTTCTATCATATCCCTCACAAAGTGATATTGAACATCAATGTTCTTTGTCTTTGAACGATATGCAGGATTCCTTGCCAAGAAAATTGCACTTTGGCTAGCACAGTCTATCCTTATAGCTTCCTGTACTAACCCCATACTTGAACACAATCTTTGCAACCAAACTGCTTCCTTTCTTGCATAAGTGGCTGCCATGTATTCTGCCTCTGTAGTTGATAGTGCCACTACAGATTGTTTCTTACTCATCCAACTGAATGCACCTCCAAATAGGTTAAATACATACCCACTTGTAGATCTTCTCTGATCCAGATCTCCAGCCTAGTCTGCATCAACAAAGCCACGGATATCCAACACTCTGTCCAATCCTGGTCTTCCTTGTAGCACAAACCGTAATCACTAGTGCCACGCAAATACCTGAAAACCCGCTTCACTGCTGTCCAGTGCTCCTTCCCTGGTTTTGACATAAACTTGCTCAATACTCCCACTGCATGTGCAATGTCTGGTCTAGTACATACCATTGCATACATCAGGCTACCGATTGCACTTGCATATGGAACACAGGACATGTCCTCTTCCTCTTCTTGTGTCTTGGGACACTGTTCAACAAATAATCTCACACCTACAGGAATAGGAACGTTCACCGGTTTACTATCCTGCATATTAAACCTCTGCAATATTGTCTCAACATGCTTCCTCTGGTTTAACCAGAGCTTCCTCTTTGTACAATCTCTTTTAATTTCCATGCCCAAAATATAGTTTGTAGCACCAAGATATTTCATGTCAAATTTGGAGGACAATTGGGTCTTCAAATCCTGGATAATCTCTTTGTCATTTCCAACTAGCAACATATCGTCCACATATAAGACCAAATAAATAACACTGTCACCAATTAATTTAAAATACACACAGTGATCTTCTTTGCTTCTGGTGAAGCCAAGTCCTCATATAAATGTATCAAATTTCTGATACCACATCCTTGGTGATTTTTTTAACCCATATAGAGACTTCTTTAACTTACATACCAGTTCTTTCTTACCCTTCACCGCAAAGCCTTCAGGTTGCTTCATGTAGATTTCCTCTTCCAAATCCCCATGAAGAAATGTTGTCTTCACATCCATCTGTTCTACCTCAAAATCGAAAGCAGCAGCAACAGATAAAAGTAATCTAATAGAAGTTACCTTGGCAACAGGAGAAAAAATATCACCAAAATCAATTCCCGGCACCTGTGAATAACCTTTTGCTACCAACCGAGCTTTGTATTTCTCCACCTTCCCTTCTGCATTTGTCTTCTTCTTGAACACCCATTTGCTGCCAATGGGTTTCCTTCCAGCGGCAACTCCACCAGATCCCAAGCCTCATTTTTGTGCAAAGATGCCATTTCATCAACCATGGCCTCTTTCCAAAGTTTTCCATCCTCTGAATCTACTGCTTCCTTCACAGTTCTAGGATTATCATCAGTAATAGATAAAGCAAAATTTGAACAGAAAGCAGATGGACTATACCTTTCTGGTTGCCTTCTTTTTCGAAGTGATCTTCTCACACTCGGAGTTTGTGGCTCTTCATCTTTTGATTCCTTCTCTGCTGTAGAGTCTGATTCTTTCTCCTTTAGCTCAAACTCTATATTCTCAGGTTCCTTTAGTTGGACTTCATGTTTAATAACATCTTTCACCTCTCTGAACACCAAATATCGGTTGTACACAACCTTCCTTGTTATTGGGTTCCAAAGCTTATAACCCTTTAAACCATCCTTATACTCAATAAAGATGCACTTCTCAGATTTACTATCCAACTTGGTTCGTTTCTCCTTTGGAACATGTACATCTGCATCACATCCAAATACCCTTAGATGTGAAAGGGAGGGTTTCTTACTAGTCCATACCTCTTGTGGAGTTTTATCCTCCAACACTGATGAAGGTGATCTGTTGACTAGGTAACATGCAATATCCACCGCCTTTGTCCAGAATTCATGTCCTAACTCGGCACCACTGAGCATTCTTTTTGCCATTTCCATCAACGTCTTGTTCATTCTTTCTGCAACTCCATTTTGCTGAGGTGTATATGGAGTAGTCTTCTGCCATGCTATATCACACTTCTTACAGAATTCTTCAAATTCCTTACTGCAAAACTCTCCATCGTTATTTGCCTTCAACACCTTTATCTTCTTCTCTGTCTAGTTTTCCACCAGAGTATTGAATTCTTTAAACCTATCAAAGACTTCAGATTTCTTCTTAAGGAAATATATCCATGTATTCTTTGAGAAGTCATCTATAAATGATACATGGTACACAGACTTACCCAGTGATGGAACCTTCACAAGTCCAAACACATCACTATGCACAAGCTCTAATATATGTTTCGCCTTCTTACCACTAGAGGGGAAACTCACCCGATTCTGCTTTCCATATACACAATTTTCACAGAAATCAAAATCCAGAGAGCTATTACTCATATCTTCTACCATATCTTTACCATGAAGTATTCGAAGGCCCTTCTCTCCAATATGTCCAAGCCTTTGATGCCACAACATGGTCTTCTCTCCAGAGACCACTAGATTTTCTGCTCCACTTTCAGGAACCACAAAACTATTGCACCCATCAATAACAGTGCTACCTTGCAGCTTGTACAGAGTTCCAATCCGATCTCCCCGCATTAATACTAGCGCTCCCCGAACCATTTGCAGGTATCCTTCTCTAACACTATTTTTACACCTGCATCATCCATATTACTTACAAAAATCAGATTTCTGGCTAATGTAGGAATATGCAGAACACCTGGAAGTGTTCTAACCCTTACACCTTGCAACTTCAACTTTACTTTTCCGCGACCAACGATTATAGCCTTCCTGTCATCCCCCAAGAAGACATCACCACTATCATATTTCTCATACTCGCAGAACCACTCTCTATGGGGAGTGAAGTGAAAGGATGCACCTGAGTCAATCAACCATGCCTCATGATCTACATGTGTACTTGAAGAAGCCAAGTACACATCCCCACCTTCATCTGAGGTGGTTTTTGCCTCTGCAAAAGGAGCATCATCAAATCCATTTCTTTTATCAGGAGCTTTAGATTTACAGTCCCTTTTGAAGTGCCCTTCCTTTTTGCATTTCTAGCACACCACCTTTATAGGTTTTCCTGGAGATTTAGATCTCCCACTCAATGACTTATTTTTGTTTCTGTTCTGGGACCATCCTCATACATATAAGGCATCGCCATTCTGGTTCTCCATATTTTTTCGTCTCATCTCCTCCATCAGCAAGGATGAGACTATTTCATCAAACTGCAAAGCAGTTGCATTGCTAGCTATTGCAATAACCAGACTATCCCACGAATTTGGTAGAGAACACAACAAGCTGATGCACTTATCTTCATCTGAAATTTTTAATATCAACATATGCTAACTGACTTACCACAGTATTAAATGCATTCAGATGCTCTGTCACCGAGTCTCCATCTTTCATCCTTAGGTTATACAACTTTTTCGGCAGGAATAGTTTATGCACCAGAGACTTAGATTGGTACAAAGTCCCTAACTTGTCCCACAAAGCCTTCGCCGTAGCTTCCCCTGATACATTCAGCAATACTGAATTTGAGACACACAATTGTATTTTTCTCTTTGCCTTCCAATTCAATTTCTTCCATTCTTCATCGGAAACTTCCGTTGGTTTAGTACCTGGATCTACCACGATCTACTGATCTTTATCCACCAACAGATCCTCCATCTTGAGTTTCCATAACTCAAAACTCTGATCGTTAAATTTCTCGATCTCTATCTTTCCACTGCTCGCCATCTTCTTTCACCACCAGAATTGGTCTCGCATATCTCCCACTGAACAGGGTCTACCACATGCCCGAGCGAAACCCCTCAGCAACAAAGGCGTTCCCTTGAAGCCAAAACTGCTCTGATACCAAGTGTAGGTTTTAACCCCGTACAGAAATTACCTGCATATGAATTCTAAAGCACAGAAAATAAATAATGCGTGAGCATAACACAAAACACATATACACAAAGATTTTCCCCTGGATCCCAAAACCGAGACTACCAGCTTGATTTTTCATTATGTTCCTTTCAATGTTACATTACATATTTATACATGCCAAAGCATCCAATACCATGGACCAAAAACCATCGCGTCCAAAACCATGGACCGAAAACCATCGTGTCCAAAAACATGTGCGAAATTAATGCACAAAACCATAGGTGGGTCCGCCCAACCTAACATAGGGTCCAAAACCAGAATTTTCCGGGGCACTGCCCCGGACCCCATAAAATGGGGTTATGAGTACGCCTCAAACCCTGTGTGATCCCCCTCTAACCCTCGGTTAACTACGTGGGCTAGTCGTGGAAAGAACATAACACAACCCAACACAAATGAGCTAATTATGTTAGCACAAAATGCATAAAAAAACTAGAGATTACAACAATCTATTCTTTTCTACCTTTCTTCTTTTCCACTTTTCTCCAGCCTCCAGCGTTGGGAGTGGAAGTTACAATGGACATTTGATTTTCATCTATGTGTATAGGATATTCTTTGTCAGAATTAGAGCCCTGTGATCCATGAGTTCGTTTGCTATTGTGTACTTCCATTCCTGTTATTTGGGGCTCCTGATGTGACAAGGGGTTGTTGGGTCTCAAAATACATGTAGTGGTATTGTCTGTCTCCTCCTTTTGTGTGTTGTTTTGGTCCTTCTGTAAAGTCTTTTCTGCATTATTTTCTCATGCTTCTGCGTGTCCTGCTTCTTCTCCCAAAATGTCTATGCATTGTCAGCCCTTTGGTTTTTTGGGTTGCTTTTTGTTCCTTTTGGGATCTTTTTTAACTTGTGGGCAGGCACTGTGAAGGTGGCCTATTTGCAAATATCCACGGAACCGAAAAGCTTTATTTTCGTAATCCAGAGGTTGTATCCAGTGTGTGTCATTGAAGATCAATGTAATGCTGTCGGGTAGTCCTTAACCGAGGTCTACTTCGACGCATATCCTGGCAAAAGTGAATATTCCCCTTATGAATTTGTCCTGGTCAATCTTTAGGAACTTCCCCAGTGAGTTCCCCATACCTTCTAACACTTGATGATGCCAGAAATGTAATAGAGGTTGTGTAATCTGACCCAAACTGACATTTTTGATACCACCATTGTGTTGGCATCAAATTATGGGAACCAAGGTGTCATGAAGAGCCCTCTTTTGCCCAAAAACCATGGTCCTTTGTTAAGTATATATTCCTTTTCTTGAACTGTGGTGAATCTGACAATAAAAAACCCTTTGGAACATAGAAGGATTTCACAATTTGGTGACCAAGCAAAAAAATCCATTGATGTAAAAGATAATATTTGGCCCAGAACCCATTAAATATGCATATGACTACTTTGATAAGAAAATCAGAGTACAATCTATTTACCTCAGGTATTGCGATTGTGTAGGTGGGATTTTGAGATTTTTGCTCCACTATGTACGACCTTGGTAGATCAGGGGATAATGCTCGATTGGTTTGGGCTTTTTCCTTTCCTTTGACTGAATCTTTAAACGTGCCTGTACCCTTTGAATTGGTACTAGAGCATCCTCCTCGCAGCTGCAGATTGACTATGATATTCGAGTCTGTGTCAATACCATAATCTTGTAGTGTGTGGTTATCCTTTAGGCTGTGTCCTTAGTAAATCATGTTTTGCATACTTGTTGGTATGCCTAAATGTGTCTGGATTTCACGTCTTAAATCTTGGATCCATCTCCCTCTGGCGATTTTCCTACAGATACTCTTTCCTCCTGGCGATTTTATGAAGATTTGGATTAGATCCACGTCAGGATTGACTGGATTTGCCTGATGTAGGGCTCGATCTAGCATTTTCTTTGTAGGCCCATGAGCTCCACAGAGCTTCGTAATCTCCAAGGATTTGGCGTTATTGACAGGATCTGCATCAACTTTGATCCTCAACTTCCACTTATCGGCGATGACCCTTGCTTTCTCCTTAGTTCTCAGAGGCACGACACACCGCTCGCGTCCCATTGTAGAGTCTGCTAGGAGGGGAAGAATTGGTTTCAATGACAAAGAATAGGCTCGTTTCTGGTGCCCGAGACCCGAATCCTTCTTCTCCATTTTCCAGATACCCTTGTCATACAAACCCTCGAGAGCTTGTGAAACCAGCTGTGCGGGATCAATGGTACTCTCTAACGCTGATGGCAGCTCGACCCTAAGTGCTGAAGTGACTTTTCTGCATTCCATGATGAATCTGCAAAGACCCTCGGTGTCCATTGTCTCACAGAGGAGCTTGTCGGCTGGATCAAACCCTTTGGGACTAGTGGCACATATTTGTTGGTTAGGGCATCCTCCCCAAGCGTCGATTTTGTCTGTCGTTTCTACCTCTGGCCCTGGATAATGTTCGATGACATGCTCCAAGATTTCTCCCACGGGCAGGGACTCTCCATTGGCATACTTCGGAACCATGCCAACCTCCATAGCGTGCGTTCCCAAGTTCAGTATTCTTCCTGAAATCGGGTGGAATTCGATAAAGCTTGTATATCTTGTCTAATTTCTTATGGTAGAAATTAATATAATTATAATTGAAGAGCAATATTTTAATAAAATATAAAGTTAAATATATTATATATATGTGTGTGTATGTGTAAATTGATAAAAAATTCTAATATGTAAAGGTATCAAGAGAATTGAACTCGTGACCTCTCAAGAGAAAAAAGAGTTAACCAAACTAACACTCAATGCTATTTAGAAATATATATGTGTGCGTGTGTTAATTTTTTATTTATATCATACACTTGACCAACAAAGCTAACCCTCTTAGGCTATAATATATATATATATATATATATATATATATATATATATATTATATATAAAAGTTTCATGTTTGCAAAAGAGAAATAATTAGGTTTTTTACTTTGGTTCAAAAAACTTTAACTTTCAATTAGTTTTGAAATTTTTAAAATAGATTTTATGAAGTTTGTTAATTTTGATTTTTTTTAAATTGGTTAGTGACTATTTTTATGTAGTTTTAAATTGAATTGTCTGAAATAAAAATTGTATTTTAAAAAAAAATCTAAAAAAGTGTATATTCGCTGAGTGCCATAATAATTTAGACTTTGTTTTATATATATAATTGGTTAATGACTATTTTTATGTAGTTTTAAATTGCATTTTTTGATATAAAAAATGTATAAAATAAAAAATCTAAAAAAATGTATATTCGCCTAGTGTCATAATAGTTTAAACTTTGTTCAATACCATGCTATCAATTAACCACAAGCTCAAAAAACCACAACTTCATTTCAAAATCAAAATATTTATAAATATTTTATTTTTAATTTTATTTATAACATTTTTACTTTCAATTAGTTTGAAATTTTAAAACAAATTCTAAAGTTTATTAAACTATTATTTATGTTAAAAATTTTTATATTAGTTTTGAATATTATATATTTAAAATATATATATTATAGTGTATCTTATAAACGAAATGACCTTTTACGACCATATTTCTAGTTGATTTAATTCAAAATATGACAGGAAATTTTTTTTAAAAATTGAGTTTAAATTATTTAATCTGCATTAATTCAAGGTGCCCCGGGTTTTCAGGGTGTTGATATATTTAATGGATTCAAAAAATGTATTTTAATTAAATTTTTATAAGAGGCATGTACTAAGTAGAAATGATATTATTACACTTTTTTATGTATACCATATTACACTTAATTATTAAATTTATTATTTTATATATTTATAAACAATTATTATAGAAGTATAATTTTTCAATAAAATATAAAAGTTAAATATTTTTTTTCTACAAAAGGGTTATATGAGACTACCAAACCACCCAGTAGAACTCGTTTTTTTCTAGGAAACGGTTATGGGATTACCCAGACCACTAGTAGAACTCATTTGTACAGTTTTTTAACGAATTTTACCAAGTAGAACATGTGAGATTTGAACCCGCCACAACAAAAAAAACAGAATATGTATCTATAGAGTTTGAGCTAAACTCCTTCAATACAAAAGTTAAATATTATTTTAAATAGTTGGAAAACATGTCATAACTTAGTTGTCAAACGAGTAGTGGGGACAACCATCATTGGTTGTTATTTGCATATGCAAGTTGACTCATCACCGATACTCTAAGACAACCATGCCACTTGGAATTACCCATCCATAAGGGGCCAGTCTTTCACTCCTCCCATATGCATCTAGGTCTTGGACCATAAACCTTTTTCCTTATGTCTAAGAGAGACAAGCTCAAGGAGTTTTAGAACTATAAAAATAAAATATAAAAAAAAAAACATATGTAAATTAAAAAATATTTTAATCTTTTAAATTTTATTGCTCATTTATTATTTTCTGTTATAATATATATGTGTGTTGTTTAATTTTATATTTTTAATACCACATATACTTAAATTATATAAAAGATTATATTTTATAAATAGTTATAATTAGAAGTGTAAATATTTTCAAAATTATATATATATATATTATATATATATATTATATATATATATATATATATATATATATTAAAAACATTTTTAAAATTTTATTGTTATTTTTAAATATATAAATGTTAGTTTTTTTTCTACAGTATGGGGTAGATCTCACTTATCATAAACATTTAACATTTTTAATTTAATGTTGACACTATTTAAAAATCAATCTAATTATTATTATGCATAAACACAATATAAATTTAAAATATTAAGAGGTTTAAGAACACTCAAAAAAGAGCTATGGTAAATAAATAAAAATATAAATAAACCAGATATATGGTAAATAAATAAAACCTCTTTTTGTACTTACTCAAGAGGTATGGTAAATATTAATAAATATAAATAAACTAGAGGTATGGTAAATAAATAAAACCTCTTTTTATATTAAAAAAAATGTTTTATTTAGTGAAGCCTATGAGCCAAATACCATGGGACAAATTGTTATCTATACCATGGGCTAAATATCACATTTCTAAAAGAAGTATAATAAATAAATAAATATAAAAGAGGTATAAATGGGTATGGTAAATAAATAAAATTAAAAATCAACATCTAATTATATACCAAACCCGTGGTCCACATACCATGATAAATAAAGAGGTATTGTAAATAAATATAAATATAAATAAACCAGATGTATGGTAAATAAATAAAACCTTTTTTATATTTACTCCATAAACATCTTTATATTTAAGAACACTCAAAAATATGTTTTATTTAGGTGAAACCTATGGGTCAAATACCATGGGCTAAATTATTATTAATATTATGCAAAAAAACATTATTAACCCTA
>APFE030189075.1:135591-154467 GCA_000404065.3 Pinus taeda
ATTAATATATCATGATATATATTAAAGTGATAGAGGTGGAGGGATAGGGGCGTGACAAGCGAGAGATGGAGATAAAGTGAAAGAGATAGGAGAGGAGGAATAAAGAGAGAGAGGGAGAGGAGTGAGAGATGTAGAGAAGGGTAAGAGAGGGAGAGGGAGACACAAAGACGGAGGGGCGAGAGAGAGAGGGAGATAGTGAGAGGATTGGAGGGAAGAGAGAGAGAGAGTAAGAGATGGGGGAAGAGAGGGAGGGATAGAGAGATGGAGTTGCAGGGGGAGAGAGGGAGGGAAGAAGAAAGACATAGAGAGTGAGAAGCAGAGAGAGAGGGAGTGACCAGGGAGAGATGGAGAGAGAGTGTGTATGTTTAGGGGTGAGATAAAGAGACAAAGAAGGAGAGATGGGGAGAAGGGGCAAGAGAAGGAGATAGGGAGGGATATAGTAACATATTTGGAGAGAGAGGATTAGAGGGAAAAGAGAGATATAGAGAGAGAGAGATGGGGGGGAAGAGGTGGGTAGGAGAGAAAGGGAGAGAGAGGATGGATGAGAGATAGGACTTGAGAGAGAGAGGAGGAGAGTGATGGGGGAATAAAGAGGTTTGGAGGGCAAAGAGAGAGAGAGAGAGTGTGATGGGGGAAGAGACAGGGAGGTATGAGAGAAAGGGAGAGAGAGGATTTGAGAGAGAGGAGGAGAGACAGAGGGAGAGAGAGGATTTGAGAGAGAGGAGGAGAGGCAGAGGGAGAGAGGAGGAGAGAGGTAGGGATAGAGAGATGGAGTTGGAGGGGGAGAGAGGGAGGGAAGAAGAAAGACATAGAGAGTGAGAAGTGGAGAGAGAGGGAGTGACAAGGGAGAGATGGAGAGAGTGTATGTATGTTTGTTGGTGAGATAAAGAGACAAAGGAGAGATGGAGATAAGGGGGGAGAGAAGGAGAGAGGGAGGGATATAGTAACATAGTTGAAGGGTGAAGTGAGAGAGAGAGAGAGAGAGAGGATGTGAGAAAGTGGAGAGAGAGAGGGAGTGATAAGGAAGATGGAGAGAGAGGGAGAGAGGACAATAGGAGGGAAGAGAGATAGAAGCGAGAGAGAGAGAGAGAGAGAGAGAGAGAGAGAGGGATAAATAGATATATTGGAGAAAGAGAGTGTATATTTTGGGGGTGATATAGAGAGACAGAGGGAGATACATATATAGATGGAGGGTGAAGAGAGGGAATAAGAGAGAGATGGAGAGAGGGAGGGAGGGATAGAGAGATTGATAGATATCGAGTAAGAGAGTGTGTGTGTTTGGGGGGGTGAGATAGAGAGACAAAGAAGGAGATATAGAAGGAGATGTTGATATAGATGGAGGGGGGAGAGAGGGAAGAATATTTATTGCAATAGATGCATTGGTTTCAGTGTAGATGGTGATTTATAATCCTATTTGATTGTTTGCACTAGATGCATTGATTTTAGTGTAGATGTTGATTTCTAATGATATTTTATTGCTTTCACTAGATGCATTGATTTAAATGTAGACGATTTCTAATCTTATTTCATTGCTTGCACTAAACCTATTGATTTTAGTGTAGATGGTGATTTTTAATCCTATTTGATTACTTGCACTAGATTTATTGATGTTAATGTAGATGTTTATTTCTAATTATATTTGACTGCTTGCACTAGATGCATTGATATCAATGTAGATGATTTCTAATCCTATTTGATTGCTTGCACTAAATGCATTGATTTCACTGTAGATGGTTATTTCTAATCCTATTTGATTGTTTGCACCAGATGCATTGATTTCAGTGTAGATGTTGGTTTCTAATCCTATTTGCTTACTTACACTAGATGCATTGATTTGTAGATGTTGATTTCTAATCTTATTTGATTGCTTACATTAGATGCATTGATTTCAGTGTAGATGTTGTCTTCTAATATTATTTGATTGCTTGCATTAGATGCATTGATTCAGTGTAGATGTTGACTTATGATTTGATGTAATTGGATGTGTGATGGTACATTAATTTTAAAGTGATTGGATTAACAATGTGCATTTATTTCAGTGTAAGCACAAAACATTATTGACAATGTCCATTGATTTTTGTGTTATAGTAATTCAACCTATTAATATTGGAGAGCAAGGGAGACAAGGTATGATGTTTGTTATAATAATTCGAGCTAAATATTTAAATGGTTTACGATTTCAATTGTCCTTTTCATATAATCAATATAAAAAGATGACAATACTAACAAGGGTGTCAATAAGAATAGTAGAAGAAAATAGTTTGAGATTGATCACATTGAAGACTATTTGTAGTTGACTACATTCTTTTTATTCACATTTTTTTATCATTCAACACTATTACATTGTCACTTTGTATTCAAATATTTTTATTTCATCATTAAAGTTATTAACAATATAACTAAGCAAATTTAAAATTAAAATGACCAGATTAATCTCAGACATGTTTAGCATATTTAAAATGATTATATTAATATTACATGTATTTACATATTATTGATAAAATTAATCATCTCTTCGATAGATTTTCCTTGGCCGCACATGACTCAAACCAGCCTAGATCCATATTAACTTTGGAACTATCAAACGCTGAGAGGGGTCAAATCTCTTGAGGTGCAAGCATTTCCTCAAGTTTTGCACTCAAGAAAGAGGTTTGCACGTCGAGAGATTTTATCCCTCTCAACACTTGATAGATCCAGAGTTAATATGCATCTAGGCTGATACTATATACACTTAAATTATATACACACTTAGTATAATTATTTATACTATACACACTTAAATTATATAGATTTATATATCTTTAATAGTTATAATCAAATATAATATTTCAATAATATATAAGATATATATATATATATAATTCAAAACACATGTATATCTTCACATTATATATAAAAAAAATTTGCAACATTTTAGGTACTATTATGAAATAATAACAATTTAGAAATATATATATATATATATATATTCCCAATTTTTTAGTATGTCAAACTTTAAAGTATTAGAACTCAAATATGAACATAGGCCAAGTGACTTAGAATGATGTTGTAAGTTTAAGTTGAGAATTCTTTCATACTTTATTTTTTACTTACCATTTTCTCAACAACAAAAAAAAAATCGAAGTTTAACTTATAATTATAAAAAATACAAATCATTAAACTTTTTTTATTGCATGGAGATGTGTTACAATTTAGTATGAGGAAGATGTTCTTATGGTGCATTGCACCATAAGAGTTAAAAAATTAATAAACAAATAAATTTAATATAAGCTTAATTAAAATTAAACCACCGATATATTTTTTTGAGTTTAATTTTATTTATATATTATTATCAAGAAACAATTTGAACCTAGGAATTACACATAATGGAATTTAGAAACTAATTTAGAATAAGATATATAATATATATATATATATATATATATAATATATATATATATTATATATATATATATATATATAGATATATATATAGAAGATGAGAGAAGAAGAGACTGAGGTTGGGCTCTGTGACTTTGAATACATGTAAATTAGGGTTTTCCCTAGGCTTACCATGACGAGCTCTTCCTCCTCGACCAAGTCTGCAAAGCTACACTAAACCTTATGGAGGAAGAATCGATTGATTATTCAAAAGACCCATACGAGGGTCTCCAAATTTGGTCCCATCTAGGAGTTTTCATGTCGTTCTCACACTTGACACCTTGGACGATGCCTCTAATAACTCAGCACTCTACTCCTGGTTCGAATCTCTCTAGTGACCCTATTCCTCTTGTTCATGTGACGCAGACTCCCAGTTGTGATCTCGTTTTACCTCTACTTCAGAGGATGTGTTTTGTACCAAGGGGATAGATCTAAATTCAGTTGGGCTTCACCAGATGTCAGATGATGCTTTGGGGCCTACAACAATTTATGGTAAGAATCTATTGTAGTTGGGGGAATCACATGAGTTGTTAATTCTAAATGGTCTTCCCTGTTTTCCATATTCTCGCTTTTTCACATGTCGTCCATATGGCGGGGGTGTGAGTGTAGTTGATTATATCCTCGCTAGCCAGAACTTGCTCCCTTTTATTCGCCATCTCTCGGTCTCCCCAATCCCCCTTTTTGATCATGCACTTCTTTCCTTCTCTCTCCGGTTTGACCCTCCCCTTCCACCCCATCCTTCCCCTTGGGGCCCACCCCGAACCACCTTTTGATTTGACAAAGGCGATCCTGACATCTTCTCCTCTACTCCACACAAGATGCTCCCATCAGAAACCTAGTTCTCCTTGCTTGATTCTTCTTCCACTAAATACACCCTTCTTTCATCTTCCATTTGGGAAGCAACACTCAAATCCTTCCCTCACTCCACTCGTGCCACTTTCACCTCCCAAAAAGTTGGATCTTTCCCCATGAACAAATGGTATGATGATGAATGCAAGGCTCTACATCGAGAAATTTGATATGCTTTCACCCACTCTCAACCCTTCTACCCTGACATCAAAGCTTCTTACCATCGTCTCCTTCGTTGCAAGAAATGGCTCTTTGTCTTTTATAGAAGATGAGAACTTTCCTCTCTCATTGCACACTCCCGTAAACAATTCTTGCATACCATCCTTCCTTGACGCTCCTCTCTTCCTTCTAACCTCGACCCTACATCCATGTTCTCTCACACTTCTAACCTTTGTGATATTTCGAGGTAGGGCCAAGTTCGTGTTACCTCCCCACCCCCTTCCTATTACCTATTCTTAGACAAAGATATTAGAGAGGCCATTTGGGTGATGAACAACAACAAAGTAGCCGATGAGGAAGGCTACCAAGAAGCATTCTTTAAATACGGTTTCCATGCTTTGGTTAGTTACTTAGCTGATCTCTTCAACCATGTAGTTCGTGAAGGTTTTCCACCGACATGGTCACACCACATCATCCATTTGATCCACAAATTAGGCTCCAACTCAAATCCTAATAACTACAGAACGATCATGGTGGGCCACATGTTCTCAAAGTTGTATGCTATTGTTATACATAGGAAGCTCTCCAATGACCTTGAGCAGAGACAACTCAGAGCTAGGGGACATGCAGGTTTTCGACCAACTCATTAGACCATTGACCACATCTTCACCCTTCACACTGTGACTGAGGAGGCACGACATCACTCTTCAAAAGTCTATTGTTGTTTCATAGATTTTTGGAAAGCTTTTGACTTTGTTCTGAGGGAAGCCTTACTCCAGAGACTCAAAAATATTAGCATCTCGACGACCCTATTGAAAACTATTACTCACCTATATGAATTCGTCCTTGTTCATCTTCGCATGGTTCATGGGATGTATGATTTCATTCAAAGTACTATTGGGGTTAAATAGGGTTGTCCATTGTCCCCTACACTATTTTGGATATGTATTGATGAGTTGGAGGCTTTTCTACACGAGCATATCCAGGACACTGATGGTTGCCTTCTTCATGAAGTCATGATATCTATTCTACTATTTGATGATGGCGTAGTCCTCCTCTCCTCATCTCCAGAAGGATTATAGTGGAAGTTGGATGCCTTACCTTTGTTTTGCGATCTTCGACTGTGGACAATCAACTTGGGTAAAATCGAGGTTATGATCTTCAATGGGGTGAAGAAAACTTTGGACCTTCACTTCCTATTCAGAGGGGAGGAGGTTGAGATCACCAGCACGTATACGTACTTGGGGGTGCAATTCTCAGGTCCCCGCTTCATTTTGCGACCAGCTCTTCAGCCTTGAATCAACAAAGGATATGGATCCTTAGCCTTTCTTGAGAGACAATGCTTTTGACATCACTTCCAGGACATCTCATCCAAGATGAGCCTCATGGACACCTTGATTCATCCCACTATTCTATATGGCTCAAAGATTTGGGGACCGTCTTTACTTGAGTTGGATTGGGCTTCAATTTAGAGAGTCTAGGCTCTTCTTCTCTGCTGCATCATTAGATGCAATCAAACAATACCTCAGCATGTCATCCTTGCAGAGTTTGGAGCTCAACCCTTTCGGCTTGAGACAGTATTCAGTTTGGTCTCATTCTTGAATCGTGTTTGGGGATTTGCAGACTCGATAAAGAGTAGTGACCGTTACCCTTGCTTTTCATATTGCCCTTCTGAGAATATTGCTTGTTCTACTCCCTCGGGTCGGGCTAGATGTTGGTCTACAGGATTTTCAAATCTCTTAGAGTCAATGGGAATTTAGTTGGATCATATCCCTCCTTTCCGATATCCTTGGATGCTATTGGTCACCTTCTACCTACTAGACAAGAGTTGAACAAGATCATCAGGGAGGACATCTACAAGCAGTTCGTCCAGGTCACTTGGGTCAATCCTCCGGGAAGGTTGCGCCCAAAGATGGCCTTCTATGCTGAGCACTTCTTGGAGTTGAGAGACGGGGTCATTATTCGACCCCAGTATACATTTCACCACTAGATGCATTCTCTAACTTTCCTCTAGGCGAGTTCAAAGTAGGTTCTCATAGACTTTGGGTAGAGACAAACCACCATATTGATAGGCCAAACAGAATCTGTCAGGTATGCCATTTACAGGAAGTAGAGACTGGGGTGCACTTCATTTTTGGATGCCCTATCTACTACAAGATCAAGGGAAGGTTCCATTGCTTGTTTAGAGACTCTCGGACCCTCACAAAATTTTTCATGTATCCCGATTAGAGATGTTGGGCCTTATATATGCAGGAGGCTCTTAGGTTCTGAGCGCATATTCTTCAACCTCCCATCAGATTAGACCCCACGCAGAGGATCACAACAGTTTTCAGGGTACTACCTTCAGACAGGGGCACAAAGAGAACGATTGATACCATTTCATAGCTAGACTCTAGACCAGTGAGGATTCGTGGGACCTCACCTTGCCAAGGATCCATGGGACCTCACCCTGCCACACGAGACCCCAACAACTAAACTGTCTCAGATTTGTCCCTGAGAGACAGACTAGGTCCTCCAGACCTCAGCAATGAACAAACTCCCCCAGGCAATGAGTTATTGGACAGTCCGTACCTCCCACTGACCCTTGATCAGGCTATCAAACTTTGTGGAATTTTTTCAATGCTCTTCAGTCAGTCTCATATTTTAGGAGAGATGGGATTGATCCTCTTTGTCAGGGCATTCCATACATTGTATCTTTTATGTTCCTGCAATGTACCTTTTATATTCATGCATTTTATTTTTTATAGGATACTGTTTGGTTCTACCGCATTTTATGGACATCATTGTACTCAACAGTCCTTTTGACCTACTTTATGGTCATTAGTTGGACATAAATACAATTATCTTATCTTATCTCAAACTGAGGGCCCCACTCTCCCCACCTTGCTTAAAATCTGACTTACTTGTTTCTTCCATAGAGTTAGACCTTTCTCTTACATCATTTTCATTCTCTCCTCAAGTCATATGTGAATTAGTGGACCCAGCTTCTCTCCCCACATTCATGTCGGTAACTGCCTACTGCCCCCCGCCCCCCTCCTTCTGGTTTTCTATGCAACCTCCTCATGTGGGAAATGCAAAGTGGGGTTTTTTCACATTCCAATTGATTGATGTCTCTCCAGCTATAACGAGGAAGGAGTCTTTGAAACCTAGCAAATGGAGGAACCTAACCTAGTCCCTGACCTTTGGAGTTAAGCTAAATGACATTCCAAAATGGAGGATACTATTTTGGTTGTACATTTTGCTAGTAAAAGGATGGTCCTGGAAATTATGTGAAACTAAACGACTAAGCACTTCTCTCATATTTTGGGATAATATCCTCATGGCCTTATATTTCCCACGGAATTGAAGGAAGACATGAAAAAAATCCTTTGGTGCTAGTAGCAAGGGATTGCAGGATTTATTTCTGAAAAGATAGTCAGATTTTTTTTATGCCAGAACTAAAAGGCTCTTGGTGGTTCTCATTTGGATTTTCTTCCCAGCCCTTCCATTATAGTTATGGTTGGAAGAATTTTTTCAGGAGATTGGAAACATGGCTATGGCGAGGATTCTTATGGAAATAAATCTAGCTTCTGGGCTTCCAGACTCCATCTTAATTCAAGTTGGGTCCAAGACCCCTAAACAAGCTCCTAAATATGAGGGGATTTCATATAAATGTGTGAGATATCACTCATATGGACATATTTGGGAATATTGTCCCCATAGGAGGTCAAAAAAACATGGGTCAATAAATCACTAAGGGATCAGACTCTAGAAGTACCCCATCGCAGAATTTAGCTGGAGGTGCATAGTGCTCAAGAAAAAAGGACATTGCTCCTTCTTTTGAATTGATTGAATGTAACTAGAATAGGTGGATGCACCACAGAGCATTCCAACAGATCCTCCAAAGTCGGCCCTCAAGTTCAAGGATTCACACAAATCAACTGCAATGGCTTCCTTGACACGCATGAATTTCAACCCCACCACTTATTTTTCTTTTGATGTTTTAAATTATCTCTGCTCCTTTGGTCCCCTCCCTGTCATAACTTCATAATTCCATTGTCCATTATCAAAACTAAAAGACCTTTCCTCCCCCCCCCCCTTCCATTACCTCTTGGTCCTCCTCTATTCATTTGAAATCCTTATCTCCTTTATCAAACCTATCACTTCACCAAATAAAAACCTCCCTCCTCCCGCCTTTGTTTCCCACACCTATAATTCGAGAGTGCAATCTTCTCTCCCTCTCAATTATAGTCTTCCCTAGGGGGTTTTCACTATGTAGCTAGGAGGAGGTATAAATAGGTGGGACAATCAGATTACTCAAGGCTCTGGCTGAGGAAGGATGTCCCTTATTTCCATAGACATGAAACAGGTCTCCTAGGAGGTAAAGCAAGGGAAACAAAAATCCATTATGCGAGGTGCTTAGAGTATCGGTGCCTAGAAAGGAGCTAGGATGAGGGTTATTTCTCTCAAAATAATGGTTTTTTCCAACCCTTCCCAAAATCTGGCCCTTCGAAGACTGATTACTACCCTTTCTCCAGAAACTATTCTTCTTCAAGATACAATTATCGAAGGAATAAAGGTTGAATCTATCCTTTGATCCTCTCTTCTATCTCGATCTTTTCATCACACAGACGCTTTGGTATGACCAGGAAGTTTCATAATGGGATTGTAGGCCTCCCATTTACACTGCACTCAGACTTTGGCCTCCTAGCCCTGCTTGGTAGCATATTTTACCCTAAGGGATAATTGGTTCTCCTTCATTATATTGAATGCATATGGTCCATATCTAGAGAGAAAGACATTTTGGAAAAATATCTTAAATTTACCATGTTTTGTATTGGATCACATTTGTCTTGGAGGGGACCTCAAATTTATGGTGGTCCAATCTAAAATATGGTGGCCCTCTGCTCACTCAAACTCTCGAGTAGATTACTTTGTGGACAGTCTTAAGACTATCGGGATAGTGGACATTATTCCTGCAAAGATCCTTCCTACCTAGAAAAACAATAGGATTGGGATCACATATATAGCCAAGAGGCTAGATCAATTTCTTATTTTTGAATGCTTATTGGATCAGAATTTGCAAATTCAACAATGGGTTTCTTTAGGAGGATTTCTAATCATAAGCGAATTATTACGGATATGGAACTAGGGCCTCCTAAACCTATGGGCCCTTTCAAACTAAATTCATGTTGGCTAGATCATCCTTCTCTTATTAAAAAAATTGAGGTGGCTTGGGTCACCTATAATCCTTCTCTTAGATCCTCTCCTCCAATCCAATTCTAGGAAAATCTAAAAAAGGTAAAAAAAAATCATTTCTTTTTCGGCCAAAGAGAAAAAACTACAAGATGAAAGGCACCTTATTGTGATTGAGGGAAAGTTTCATGATATTCTCTCTACCTTGGATCACTCCTTCTCGGATGAGAAAAATTGTCAAAATTGGCAACTAGGGCCAAAATCCACATGGGTCATCTTATATATGACAACTGATATTTTTCTTGGATTCCTCTCTCTGAGAGGTGTAGGATTGATCTAAATATCATCCGATTCTGACATGTACAAATGAATTTATGATCTTATTTTGATTATGGTCAAATTGTCAAGGTTGACCAACAAAATTATGTAGGCTCAGAAGCCCAACAATCACGTCTATTCATCCTCAACGTTTACTATAAATACATGATGACTTAGCCTCATTTGTCACACTTCTCTCTCTCCTCATTGATTGGGTACGAATTTCTGGGCCTCTCTCTCTCCACATGCCTGAAATTTCAGGAGAGCTAAATTTCAGGAGGCCAAAATTTCAGGAGAGCGAAATTTCAGGAGGCCAAAATTTCAGGAGAGCGAAATTTGAGGAGGCCGAAATTTTAGAAGACCGAATGTCTGGACAATTTGACCAAGCGTTGACCATATTTGACTGTGTTTTTGTGAGGGCTATCACTGTTTGGGCAGGATGCATTTTTGGGCACAAAAATCGAGGCTAAACGTTGACTATTGACCAGTGTTGACTACAGATAAGGCTGACCGTAGGTAGGTTGTTTGACTAGACTTGACTAGGCTGAATTTGACTATTTTGAGGGCTATTTTATCTTGCTGTTTGGAGGCCAAAGTTGACAATTTTGCCAAGGGTCAAATTTTCCCTGTTGACTAGCGTTGAATTTTCTGGTTAGGGTTCTTTTGTTGTTGTTATAAATTATCAGATATGTAAATTGTAATATCTCTATCTGCTGAACTATTGAAGACTAAAAGAAGATTTGATCAAGGGTTTCCCCACATTGGGGTTTGTCCCTAGCTGGTGCTACATCTTGTGTCCTCTTGTCTTGGCTTGTATTCTATTATTTATGTTTATGTTCTATCTGCATTTTACTATCATGTTGATGTGATTGCTAATCTGAATATTGATACTGGTCTAATAAAGAAATTGAAGTAAAATTTCTCTAAAGCATAGAACATACCATTGTTGCCTAAAATTAACATGGTATCAGAGATGAGGTGAAGACAAAGCCCAAGCAAGAGTGAAAGAGCAATCACCAAAGGCAGTTGGACAAAGACAAAAGGCTCAATGGGTTCCTCATCCTACTTCTCGGCTGAAGACAAGCTCCATGATAAATCTGACTATCATGGATGGAAGATGTCTCTTGATTTGACCTTGGAAGAAAAAGAAGTGATGGATTATGTGCATGGTAAAATCCATGGGCCTCTTTCAAATGCTCCTGGCTGCTGCGAAGACCAAGTACAATAGGGCTAAAGTCAGAGCAAAGAAGATTTTCAAAGATCCCATTGATAAGCATCAGGTGGCCTATATCTCCAAATTGAAGACCTTGGTCGCATTTTCAAGGTTAGTAATGCTAATCAAATTCTATTTCTCAAGAATAAGCTGAAGGATATTAAGGGGAAAGGATGAGGACATTCAATCCTATTTCTTGAGGATTACTGAGATCAAGAATGATCTACTCTCAACTGATAGGGAACTTACTCTCACCACCTTAGGAGGAGTCCCACCTGAGTGGTATGTATTTAGAACCACTATACTCAACAATGATTGAATTCTAGGGTTTGAAGAATTGATGTCGACATGCATTCAATAAGGAAAAAGAATGACGGAGAAATAAATGACTTCTAATAGAAGCAATCCCACTGCATTCTCCGCTCATGCCAAGAGGAAGAACTATGAAGTTTCAAAGAATCAAAGTCAAGGAAGACTGAGATTCAAAAACAAAAGGAAGGGAAGATGCTTTGTTTGCAATAAGTTTGGCCACTATACAAGGGAGTGTCCAAATAGAAGGGACACATCGCATGATGATGACCACAATCATTCCAAGGGCAACTTCAACAACAATAATCAAAGGAATGGTAGGTCCAATGGCAAAGGAAAAAGGAATGCAGGACATCAAGGAAATGGTTGACCCTCCAAGAAATCAAGGAACTCTGGGTATGAAGAATCCAATGTTGTTAACAATAAGCAAAAAGATTATTATCTTATATCGGCCCTCTCCACTACCTCTCCTCCTGACACTTTGGGAAATTGGCTGATTGATAGTGGTACCTCAAGGCACTTCACTGGATACAAAGAAGCCCTCTCTAATCTAATAGAAAAGGAGACAACCTTGGAGATCATCCTTGGAGACGATGCCACCTATCCTGTGAAGGGAGTAGGGAATTTTACCCTTAAATTGAATCAAGGTAACACTATTCATTTGCAAGAAGTATTATATGTACCCGATCTCAAGAAGGACTTGATGTCTATTTCGACAATGGAAGACAGAGGATTAAAGGTGGCTTTTATCGATGGAAAGGTACATGTTTGGAAACAAAATTTTAAAGATGTTTTTACTCTTGGGTTTAGGGTTGACATTTTATATCAAGTGGAGGAAGTCCATTGGGAGCCATGTCTTGTGACACATCTCTACAATCTGAGCTATGGCATCGAGGTTTTCCCATCTTCATTATAAGTCCCTACTCGATGTGAGACAGATGGTGGCAGGTATGCCTGAGTTCAAAGTAGAGCATGAAGATGTATGTCTAGGATGTGCCGAAGGAAAACTTACAAGGGGACCATAACCCTCAAGTAATAGCAAGACCACAAATATATTGCAACTGATCCACTCCAACATATCTGGTATGATGCCCGTAAACTCTTTGGGAGGATACTTATATTATCTCACCTTTACGGATGATTATTCTCTGAGGACCTAGATCTACTTCTTGAAGAAGAAGGATGAAGTGTTCACCTAGTTCCAACACTTCAAGGCCTTGATCAAAAACCATTTCGAGAAGAAAATCAAGATATTGAGGACTCATAATGGGACCAAGTACGAATCCAATGAATTCCAATATTATTGCAGAGAAGTTGGCATTAAGAGGGAGACTACAACACCATACACCCCCGTGCAGAATGGTGTGGCTGAAAGGAAAAATTGCTCTATTGTAGCAGCTATTCGTGCCACTCTTCATGATCAAGGGCTTCCAAAGTTTCTATGGGTTGAAGCTGCAAATACCATAGTGTATCTTCAAAACCAATGTCGTCATCAAGAATTGGACTCTAAGACTCCCAAAGAAATGTTCACTAGTAAGAAACCTGATGTCTCTCATTTTAGAATTTTTGGAAGTCCTATATATTTTCATGTGCCGAAAGTGAAAAGAAGCAAATTGGGTGCATTTGGGAAGAAAAAGATCTTTGTGGGCTATAGTGAAAATTCTAAGGGATATAGAATTTATGTGGTTTTTCAAAAGGAAGTTGAGATAAGTCATGATGTCACCTTTGATGAAGATATGTCCCTCAGGAAGATCAACAACCTTCCTATCCTAACGAAGGACAAAGAAACTGACACCGGAAATCAGGGTAAAAAAGAGGACGAAACAATGCCTGATGTTGATGAACCTATGGATCCTATAAATCCTCCTCCTCATGAGCCTTCCTCCTCCAAAAGGAGACCCTCATGGCTTAGGGAGACTCTCAAAGAGGCCGAGATACACATTGTACCAAGGGGGAGTTTCTGTGAAAGAAAGAAGCTGAACAGGTATGAAGGATATTTGAGCGCCATGAGCACTATCATTCAAAATGAGCCTTCATCATTGAAGAAGCCGTGAAGCATCAAGTATGGAAGGATGCTATGAATGAAGAATATGAGTCAATTATGAAGAATGATGTCTGGGATGTGGTCCCTAGACCCTAGGACAAATTGGTTGTCACCTTTAAGTAGCTCTACAAAATCAAGCATGGAGCTGATGGAAGTGCAGACCCTCTCATTCCCAAATGTAGGAGGGAGTTGGCTTCTGGATTTGAGATGAAGGACTTAGGACCGGTGCACTATTTCCTAGGGTTGGAGGTCTAGCAAAAGGCAAGTGAAATTTTCCTCTCTCAAGGAAAATATGTTGCAAAGATATTGGAAATATTTGGGATGGTGGACTACAAGCCTGCAACTACTTCGATGGAACTTAACTTTAAGAAGTTAAGTGGTAGTGCTGTTGGACATGAATTGGGAAATGCTTCTCAGTATCGTCAACTCATAGGAGCATTGATGTTCTTGGTGAACTCTCGTCTAGACATATGTTTTGCAGTTAACACATTGAACCAATATATGGTTGAGCCTCATCATATACATTAGATTCGTGCCAAGAATCTTTTGAGATATATTTGGGGCACAATCACTCATGGAATGAGATACGCTATCGGAGATGTGAGGCTACATGGTTATTCTGATGCTTATTGGGATGGAAGTGTGGTGGGTCACAAAAGCACTTATGGATGTTGTTTTTCTTTCAGTTCTTCTACGATATCCTGGATGAGTAGGAAGCAGAAATCAGTTGCCTTGAGCACTGCTGAGGTCGAATACATAGGGTGAGTGGTTCATCCTTCTCTTGCTGAGACATCCTACCCATGCAGTCTGGGACTCATGGGAAGTAACTCTCATCTAGCTAATGAGTAGGGAAATGAGGATAGGGACCATAGTACTACCTATGGGCGCATCATGTACTATCGTACTCCATTTGCTAGGATGACCGATATTAATCTGGGATCAATGGGAACTGACTTCAAGTCAGCAAGAGTGGTGTGAGACACTCTCTTTTGATTGGATCTGACTTCGGGTCAGTATGAGTGGTATGAGATAGTCTCTTTTGATTGGAACTGACTTCGAGTCAGTAAGAGTGGTATGAGACACTCTCTTTTGACTGGAACTGACTTCGGGTCAATAAGAGTGGCATGAGCCAATTTATTTTGATTGGGACTGACTTTGGTTCAGTAGAGAATAGTATGATACATTCTCGATTACTTTTTCTTCTTCATAGTTCAACAGGGTAGAGTAGTGCATTGATGGTAAAGATAGTACATATGGGCAAATGGATTAGCAGGTGGAGTTCTCCCTCGTTGAGAGGGAGTGTTAAAATTGGCAACTAGGGCCAAAATTCACATGGGTCATCTTATTTATGAAAACTGATATTTTTATTGGATTCCTCTCTTCGAGAGGTGTAGGATTGATCTAAAGATCATCCGATTCTAACAGGTACAAATGAAGTTATGAATTTATCTTGATTATGGTCAAATTGTCAAGGTCGGCCAACAAACTTATGTAGGCTCAAAAGCCCAACAGTCATGTCTATTCATCCTCAATGTTTGCTATAAATACATGATGACTTAGCCTCATTTTTCACACTCATGTTCACACTTCTCTCTCTCTCTCTCCTCATTTATTGGGTACATATTTCTAGGCCTCTCTCTCTCCACATGTCCGAAATTTCAGGAGAGCGAAATTTCAGGAGGCCGAAATTTCAGGAGAGCGAAATTTCAAGAGGCCGAAATTTCAGGAGAGCGAAATTTCAGGAGGCCGAAATTTCAGGAGAGCAAAATTTGAAGAGGCTGAATTTTTAGAAGACAGAATGTTTGGACAATTTGACCAAGCGTTGAACAACTTTGACTGTGTTTTTGTGAGGGCTATCTCTGTTTGGGTAGGCCACATTTATGGGCACATAAATCAAGGCTAAACATTGACTGTTGACTAGTGTTGACTGCAAATAGGGCTGATCGCAGGTAGGATGTTTGACCAGACTTTGACTTGGTTGAATTTGAATGTTTTGAGGGTAGTTTTGTCTTGCTATTTAGAGGCTGAAGTTGACTGAAGTTGGCCGATTTGCTGAGGGTCAAATCTACACTGTTAACCAACATTGACTTTTTTGGTTAGGGCTCTTTTGTTGCTGTTATAAATGATTAGATTTGTAAATTGTACTCTCTATTGAACTATTGAAGACTAAAAGAAGATTTGATCAAGGGTTTCCCCACATTGAGCTTCGTCCATAGCTGGTGCCACATCTTGTGTCCTCTTGTCTTGGCTTGTCTTATATTGTTTATGTTTATGTTCTATCTGCATTTTACTATCACGTTGATGTGATTACTAATCTTCATATTGATAATGGGCTAATAAATAAATTGAAGTAAAATTGCTCTAAAGCATAAAACATACCATTGTTGCCTAAAATTAACATCAACACTCAGATATCTAGAGGAGAAAAAATGGAACATCCTGCTAGATAAAGAAAAATGATGGAGACTAAAGAGCGGAGTTTTGCTGCTCCAAGTTGAGGATAATAACACAAAATTATTTCACATAATTGCCAGTCATAGGAAATTCATAAATACCATTTGGGAAATCACAAAAGTGGATGGATCAAAAGCTACTACTATCAAGGATATTGAGGATTAAGGATACTCCTTCAAATCCTTTTTCATAAGGGATGACAAAGAAAATATAGATACAATTCTTTAGATAGCAGGTTACTTCCCTATATTTATTGACAAGGATGGAAATGAAGATCTGATGAGATAATTAACAAAGGAATAATTTGAAATGGTGTTGCAAAGATTTCAAAAAGACAAAATCCATATTCCATATGGTCTCCCCATTGAATTCTATCATGCATGCTTTAATCTTATCGAGGTTGACTTGTCGGGAGTGGTAGAATATTCTAGAAAAAATGAGAGGATGTTAGAAGCCTTTAACTCTACATTCTTAGCTCTCATCCCCAAATATCATATACCTAATTCTTTTGACAAGTTATGACCCATCTCATTATGCAATTCTATCTACAAAATTTTCACTAACATTATTTCCCTTCGACTAAAGCCCATTCTATCGGAACATATCTCCCTAGATTAATTTGTATTTTGAAGGATCATCATATTCACAAAGCCATTGGTCTACCCCAAGAAGGCCTCCACTCTCTTCACACTCAAAAGTAAAAAGTTATTTTTTACAAGGTGGATCTATCCAAAGCATTATAAGGGTAGATTGACTCTACATTAGACTTGTTCTACTTCATCTGGGGTTCAATCCTCTTTTTATGGACTCGATATATAGTTGTATTAGTACCTCCTCTATGGAAATATTGATCATTGGCTCGAATTCCCCCATTTTCAACCCCCAAAGAGATCTAAGACAAGGATGTCCCTTGTCCCCTCTTCTTTTTCTTTTGGTTGTTGAAGCTCTCAACAAGGCTATTATAGATGCACATAGAAGGCACCTTATTAAGGAAATTACAATCACATATTACTACTCTCTCACTCATGTCCTTTTTGTTTATGATGTCATCGTCTTCTTGGCACCAGATTTTGGGAGTCTACAAGCTATAAATCACATCCTAGACACTTTCTATATGGCCACAATGTGGTGATAAACCATGAAAAATCAGCTCTCATTGGAAATTCCATTGAACAGAATTATATTGATCATGTCACCAGGGTTCTTTCAAATGTCCTTATGCCACTAAGGAATATCCTTAAATACTTGGGCTTTCTCTTAAAACCAAATAATTAAAAAAAGGAATATTGGGCATGGACCATTGCAAAAATCGAGATCAAAATTTGGAGTTGGTGCAATAGGTGGTTGTCTAAGGAGAGCAAGCTACTAATATGCAACGCAGTTTTGGTTATTGTCAGGCCAGGTAGTAACTCCATGAAATTCAATTCATTAATTTCATTTAGGTTGGTGTTTATTATATACATGAGGGAGAGGTTGTTCATTTCATCTCCTGGTGACTATTCATATTCTCCATTATTTATTTACATCAATTTCAGTTATTCACCCAATCCCGATGATTAGGTGTCAAAATTCCCCCCCTTAATATGAAGGGATGTTTGTGAGTCCAAGCATCGTTCTGAATCTTTCAAGTTTTTCTCTTCCAAGCGCTTTGGTGAAGATGTCTGCAATTTGCTCGTTCGTGGAACAATGACGGAGATGGATTGTTTTGGCCTCAACATGATGTCGAATAAGATGATATTTAGTATTGACGTGATTCGTTCAATCATGGAATTTGGGTTCTTGGCCAACTTTATTGCAGAGGTATTTTCAATCATGAGTGGAGTTGATTGTACTTGTTTTACCTACAAATCTTCAATAATTTTCCTGAGCCACCCAATTTCTTTTGTTGCTTCAGCTGCTGCCACGTATTCTGCTTCTGTTGTGGAATCTGCTGGAACTGATTGTTTGCATGATCTCCAGGAGACAGCTCCTAATCCAAGACTCATAACATATCCTGAAGTAGATACCCCAGTTTTTTTGTCTCCATCGAAGTCTAAATCAGAGTATCCAATCAAGCTGAAGTCATCCACCTGTGTATACTTGATTCCAAAATCTTGAGTTCCCTTCAAGTACCTTAGAACTCTTTTTGCAGCAGACTAATGTCCCTCACAAGGCTTTTGCATAAACCTGGAGAGGATTCCAACAACAAATGAAATGTCTGGTCTGGTACTAGTGAGGTAGATGAGACTTCCTACAAGCTGTCTATATTTTGTTGCATCCTCAAATTCCTTTCCTTCAATAGATGTGAGCTTTAAGTTTTGTTCCATTGGAGTAGTAAGAGGATTGCACTCTGTCATGCCAAACCTGTTCAACAAATCTCCAATGTATTTCTTTTGAGAAAGAAATATGGACTTCGGATGTTGGGTTACTTCAATACCAAGATAGTAATGAGCATAGCCCAAATCAGTCATTTCAAAACTTTTCCCCAATTCCTTCTTTATGGATGCAATGTAGCTTTCATTGTTCCCTGTCATTAAAAGATCATCTACATATACCACAATATATACAACTGTTTTGCAACTTTATTTACAAATAAAGTTGCATCATCAAGATCATAATGTTTGAAATTGAGTTTCAGAAGATGGTTAGTTACTTTTTCATACCAGGCTCGCAGTGCTTGTTTGAGGCCATAAAAGGACTTCACCAGTTTGCATACTTTATGTTCATGTCCTTTTACAACAAATCCTTCAGGCGGGGGCATAAAAACATTCTCTTTTAGATCTCCATTCAAGAAAGAAATTTTTACATCCATTTGATGGACTTTCCAATCGTTCTGTGCTGCTAAGGAAAATAATGTTCGGATGGTAGCCCATTTTGCTATGGGGGCAAAATTCTCCTCATAATCGACCCCTTCCTTCTGTGCAAAACCTTTTGCCACAAGCCTAGCTTTGTGCTT
>APFE030189075.1:157126-183609 GCA_000404065.3 Pinus taeda
ATGCAAGAGCAAGAGGATCATTATTTTGTAGTTCAAGAGTGAAGAGTTTAATCATGAGTTGAACAACTTCAAGTGCAGAATGTGAGTCATAGAGTTCTTTCAGCTTTTGTAAGGCTTCAAAGGCAGTTGAAAATGACGAAATATGGCGACTCAACTCTTCATTTATAGATGCTGCGATTAATGCATAAGCTTTGCTGTTCTTGTTTTCCCAAATGACGAGCTCTTTGTCTGAGGTAGGATTTTCTGGTTCATTGTCTCCGTCTCCGACACACACTCCTTTCCACAACTCATTGAAAATAAGTGTGCGTTTTATCATCCGGGACCACTCAGGATAGTTCTCCTTGCCAGTGAGAACTATTCCCATAATAGATATGATTGAATGCATACTGTAAAAAAAACTGCTGATGGGAAAATGTGCTTCAAAATATTACAACCTTATTCTTCCTTCTTCATTTAATATACAGATCAAAACTATATTCGATGCATAAAGACTATCACAATTTTTTTGCTTTGTTTTGTATTATAGTATGGTTGCAATTCAAGAGAAATAATATATAAGTTATTATATAAGTCTTCAAAATCTGCTTTTGGAGTTTTGCATCTTCAAAACCTTCTTGATAATCTTCTGTTCTTCGACCAAAAATGCTCTAATAATTCCGTCACATACCACTGAACCAGATAAAATGCCTCCATAGGCTCTGTTAACTATTCTCCGGTTCCTGCTAAGCCTCAACCTCTTGTACTCAGTAGGTCTCAGATGGGGAATCCCATGAATTCTCATGCCGGTAACAAGGCATTTAGGTCCGCTGGCCCTCTTCTTTGCAGTAACAACAGACAAGTCTTCTCATGATCAACAAGGGGCGGTGAGCGTGGATTATAAGGCACTGGTCACGAAAAGAAAGCGGCTCCGGGCAAGCCAATCTTACGGCCTGTGCTAGGAGAAGAAGCTCGAAAGCATAGTGGAGACACGGGGCTCCTAGATCATCTGTTCAAGCATATGACAGACACCGTCATCACAAATGGAGAGCGTTCCAGGTGTCGTCATAATACCGAATGGTCCATGGAATACTGGCTTGAGCCAGCAGGGCTTATGGAGATAAGAAAGCAGGCCGGTATTGAAGATCCTGCGTGGGTTCCTCCTCCCGGTTGAAAGCCTGGGATGGTCATGATACCACAGTGTAGGGCAAAGAAAAGTTCTTGGCAAGACAGAGGCAAGCCGAATCCTGCTAACTGCTCCAATACCTCTAAAAGCTGTCATAGTGTCTATGATACAGAGTAGCTATGAAAGCACCAGCGGATATGAAAAAATCTCAAAAGTAAGAAGATGAAATCGCAAAAGAAACATTTCAGAGTTGAATAGGCGACTCCTGCTCCACTTCCGGAAAACTGAGAGACGTTACAATCATGCAAAAAAAATAGTGTGAACTGTTAGGAGGGAATGGCAGAGAGCCTATAGGGCGCAGAGATGACACATAGAATTATGCACAACCCAGGAAGCACAGACAAGGAGTTACAACTAATTTTAGGAACTTGGCTTTGATACCATGTCAGGCTAGGTAGTAACTCCACGAAATTCAATTCATTAATTTCATTTAGGTTGGTGTTTATTATATACATGAGGGAGAGGCTGTTCATTTCATCTCCCGGTGAGTATTCATATTCTCCATTATTTATTTACATCAATTTCAGTTATTCACCCAATCCTAATGATTAGGTGTCAACAGTTAAACATCTTTAGCTTGGATATTGTTATCACTTAGTTTCTCTTGGTTGTAATAGAAAAACTCCTAAGGTAACCTTTTCAAACCAAGATTTTAGATTGAAGGCTAGCCCCTTCAATCCAGAGAGGGCTATTTCTAACAACTTAATCACTAAGCTTAGCAACTGGTTGTATCTTTAAACAATGGCTAAATCATCACTTGAAATAGGGTTTGGTTGGGATGAGCAATTAATCCATTGGGAAATGCGGTCAACGAATAAGGTTTTAAGTGCAATTACCAAGACATCAACTGTATGAATCAAGATGGACAGAGGCAAGGTAGATGGTAGATTGTAGACCTACCAAAAAATCATTTGAGATAGCAGTAGAATAATGAAATAACAATCCACTATAGCAAGGCATAAAACATGAATCGTGCAAGCTTTAGAAGGAGTGCATATGTTTAAAATATATAAACCAAAACATTAAAATAATGAATTTTTTCACATTGCCTTATTTAAACACCAGAATACAAACCGTAAATGAAATTCACATAGGAAAGAAAATTATCACTAAAAAACACAAACTGAATACACTATCACAAGAATCTCTATATCATTGATCATAATATTCTAGTAATCTTAACACGTGTAAAAAAATATAATTTAGTAAACACGGCAAAAATACCTCGTTCGTTTCCTAATCTAACCTTTTTTCTTTCTTTTTAATATATTATATAAGAAAATTACATAAAACGTATCCACAATATATATAAACATAACTGTCAAATATTACAATATCTCATAATATAATTTAAATCCTATTGTTCTAGCTATTCAGATTTCAACTTGACATGTAAACATAAACCAAAGCATCTATGAAAATTTGGTACGAGTTCTCTGCTGCTTTTCTGGAAAGAAAATCAAATAAAATAAAATTAAATTTAGAAACAGGTTACAAAGCCTCGAGTTGTTGAAAGCTGGTGGTGTCATTGGTCAAATTTGAAACAGGTTGCAAAGCCTCGAGTTGTTGAAAGCTGGTGCTGTCATTGGTCAAATCTGTTTGGATTCGAAATCCTTGAGCTGCCATCTGCCAATTGTGCTATGTGGATACCCTCTAACTGCCATTTGTACCTTATCTGCTCCTAGATATGCTTGATCTGTTTGTTTCTTGTCCATAAAATCAGGAACAAATTTGACTTGCTGATCTTTCTCCAAACCTGGAATGACCTTTCATCTATTGGAGTTTTTTGCTAACTGGTTTCAACTTGGTCATTTGACTACTTTCGATGACATATACTTTGCTGGCTGCATCTCTACTAGTGTAATTTCCCTTTCATTTTTCAATGTTTTTATCTCCATTTGTGCTTGCAACTCTTCAAACTTTGCACCACTTTTCTGTTGTAGTCCTGAAAATGAGCTTGATTCCCAGTATTCACAAGCCACTCCAGGGTCAAGTAATGACTGACATGCTACTTGATCATCAAGACTGAAACCTCAGTGGCATGCCTACTTCCTTCTGCATCAAGTATTCTAACTTGCTTTTTATCATAGACAAAAACAGGTTCACCAGAATCACAGGATGCATTGCCATTTAGAAAGTAATTTCGAGTATCTAGAATATCTTCCAAATTTTATAATTGAGAAGACGCAGCACCAGGTGTGGAAATACTAACAAAAAATGGTAATTTTTCTCTAATCTCGGCAATTTCTAACAATCTAGCACTTGAAGTTACTGACACGCTCGGAGGAAGGGAATACAAACATGTTTAAGGAAACAGGGTACAGAAACTCCATTACGCACTTCAATACTAGGGGCAAGCAAATGATTTACATGTATGTTCCCAGCGTTTGAGATAGGCTCCATGTTCTCTGAAGCCTTAACAATGAACTCAGATTTTATACTTGGAAATTGATAAATGTGGGCATCTTGCTATTTTGAGAAGAACACCAGGGCAAAGATGCCATTTTCAGAAACCCAATAACTGTTTCTGCTATCAGAAGAGATCTTAGAACCCAATAAAATGTAGTTCTTCGATGATTAAAAGACGGTTGGCACCAAGAATAAAACAACGAGTGGTATGCATAATAAAATGGCTTCAAAACAAGCAACGGTAACATATAGTGAGATTCTAAATTGCCATAGAATCTGGAACATTGATGCATTGTCCATAAGATGATTCCTTTGAAACTGTCAGGAACTATTCTTCGAACTCCTGACACTCTTCCATCCTTTAGAAAAAACCCATTTTCATCTCGAATTGTTTCAAAGGTTCAGCACCAGCATCTAAAATCTCAAATGTGCACTACACTTGATTTTCTTTTCTGAATGCTTTTGCAACCTGTGTACTTGTTTGCTCTATTTAGACATTTTTAATAACATTTTCCAGGTACCAATCATAGATAATTGATATTGTTGTGCCACGCTTTGAAGGCAATTTCCATCGGATGACGAGAACAAGCGAAAATGGAAGTATTTCCACTAGCAAGTAGTATATGAAGTCCACAATTGAATGATTTGGAACATGAAGATTTGCACCCAAAATAGGACCAAACTATATTCATAACACGTGTGATATAATCCTGTTACGATCTCTGCAACGCATGAAATGGCCAAAGTGTCGTATTTGTTATTTGCTACTTGTTGATGCACCTTCATATCGTTCTAGACAACGTTGTAACTAAACTTTGACCAGAGATTTGATCTCCCATCCACTGTGATTACTCGACATATAATGCAATATTTAGGTCGTACCTGGTTGTTTTATGCTGTAAGCTTGACGTTGGGCGCATTAGGGTTTGAACAATAGGCACTTGTGTATTTTCCCCTTGACAGGCTTTAACACATTCGCAGAGGGTTTTTAAAACAACGTTTTTTTATATATTTTTATTCTGGCTCCATATGATTTATAACACATTCAAGAAGTAAACAAAAACTCAATTGTATATATAAAAGAGCACTTCATGACTTATGTAACGCGTTGAGAAATATGTTGGCGCTTGTGGACTCTCCATTTTGTGGCGATGGTGTATGTCTTGAGCATTGGACTTTGGTTGCGTGACTCCTCGACTTAAATTGATAATTGGAGACTGGGCCTCGGTCCCACCATTTAAAGAAAAACTCTGTAAAAAATACCCTGCACTGAGACCACCAAATAGTCCATAAACAAACTTATTTTATTTGTCTAAAAGAATCTGAAAATCTTAATCTTTGAAAAATAGTGTACTTAGAGTCGAATCTTTGAAAAATAGTGCACTTAGTGTCGAGATCATATAGACATTTTAAAACTAAAATAGACAAACCAACTAGTTTAAAGTGCTTAAAGTGCTACGAAATGGCCAAATTTTCAGACGCTCCTTAGTGTCGAGATGATATAGACATTTTTAAACTAAAATAGACCAACCAACTAGTTTAAAGTGCTTAAAGTGCTACGAAATGGCCAAATTTTCAGACGCTACTAAAATTTTTGGCAGCGCCCATGAGCGTGCATTAAATTTATATAATGCTAACAGCTGGCTCCAATGGGGATATTGTCGAGGTAGTAAAGAACATGTTGACCCTTTGCCTAACCCATTGGGCTGCTCCCAACCTCAAAGATTGCAACCTACAAACTGTGACTACAATCTAACTGACCAAACTGAAAATCAAATTGAAATTGTACATTGTTGCAAACTGAAAACAATCAAATTGAAATTGTACATTGTTGCAAACTGAAAACTAAAAATACTGCAACTAACCAAGCTGAAATGAATGCTGAAAAGATGTTAAAAATGCGAGCTTATTCAGCACAAAACTTCCTACTCTAAACTGCTGAAGAATTGTTGAAATCGGGTAATATAAAAATGAGAGTGAAGCCAATCAAGTAGCTGCTCAAATAATCTGGCCACTTGAAAGTGCTTCAACAATGTGAAACCTGAAAAATGTAGAACTTGTGGCAACTCATAATACACCCAGTTTCCATATTTAAAACATGATTGAAAACACGAGCTGAAAAAACCTTCCATATAGTTAGCTATAAGATCGAAAAAGACATGATCTGTTCGATGATCCTCAAGGTATTCAATGACTAGATCATCAAGGTTGAATTTTTCAGATGTATTATCTATGTCAAAACATGACTTCAACTTTGAATTTTCAAACTCATTCCAAAAAATGAAACACTCTTTAATCATGACCATCAAGGGCTACACTACCTCCTCTTGTCTTGGCTGAAAAAAGATTTCAAAAGATTGATTCTGATACTGGGAATCTTGGGACTTCATTTGAATCTCTAAGGTCCCAAGTTCCTTTCAAGTTTTATAACAATTTTTCCAAGAAAATGAGTTTTATTTATGGAAGAAAATTTGCATGAATGTAAATAAATAAATAAAAAGGTTGAAAAAACTTCATCATCTGATCATCATCAACTGTGCACTACACTTATGTTCTTTTCTAAGTGATTTTGCGACCTGTGCACTCGTTTGCTCTATTTAGACATTCTTAATATGATTTTCGAGGTACCAATCATAGATAATTGATATTTTTGTGCCAGGACTTGGAGGCAATTTCCATAGTATGACGTGAACAAGTGAAAATGGAAGTATTTCCACTAGCAAGTAGTATATGAAGTTCACAATGGGATGATTCAGAACATGAAGATTTGCACCCAAAATAGAACCAAACTCTATTCATAACACATGTCATATAGTCCTGTTACAATCTTTGCAACGCATGAAATGGTCAAAGTGGTGTATTTGTTATTTGCAACTGGTTGATGCACCTTCAATCGTTCTAGACAACGATGTAACTAAACTTTGACCAGAGATTTGATCTCCCAACCACTGTGATTACTCGACATATAATGAAATATTTGGTAGTCTTTGGTCATATCTTCTATTGACCTGGCTATAAAAAAATTTACACCTGGTTGCTTTATGTTGTAATCTTGACGCTGGGCACATTAGGGTTTGAACAATGGGCACTTTCTGTGTTTTCCCCTTCACAGGATTTAACACATGCGTAGAGGGTTTTTAAACCAACGTTGTTTTATATATTTTTATACTGGCTCCATACGATTATATGATTTATAACACATTCAAGAAGTAAACAAAAACTCAATTGTATATATAAAAGAGCACTTCAAGACTTATGTAACGTGTTGAGAAATATGTTTGGGGCTTGTGGACTCTCCATTTTGTGGCTATCGTGTATGTCTTGAGCATTGGACTTCGGTTGCGTTGGCTTGACTCGTCGACTTAGATTGATAATTGGAGGTTGGGCCTCGGTCACACCATTACAAAAAATAAAATCCGGTAATGGATCTCAGACCACTAAATAATTCATTTAGATTTTAAAAGGATCTGAAAATTTGCATCTTTGAAATATACTGCACTTAGTTTTAGTTTCGACATTAGATAGACATTTTTTAAATTAAAATAGGACAAATGGTTTCAATTGCTACGGAATGGCCAAAGTCCTAGGGGTTACTAAAAAACTTAGCAGCGCCCATGAGGCTGCATAAAATTTATATAGTGCTAACAGATATAAATAGGAATCTTCAATAAAATTAAATAAATATCTCTAAGATATCTATAGGTTGGAAGACAAGATTGAGGACTATATCCTCTAAATGGGCATATTATTTGGAAGGCTATCATCAACTCAATGGACATCATAACAAAAGGCCTCAAATGGAAAATAGGAGATGGCACAAATCTCCTTCTTGGGAAAGACCCATGGATTGGGAGCAGGGATATTGATATCCTTTCTTATCATCTCATTCAAATATTAAATGAGCAAGGAATTTTCTATCTACATCAAGTTTAGAATATGATGGGTTACATTAGGTAGAAAACTTGGAAATGGAATTGTCATGCTATACTTATTATCTACAACAAATTCTCATCTCTTTATCCCCATCAGAAGATCTTTTGGTGTCGTATGCTCCTTTAGGTTTCTACAACCCAGAATTTGGGTACCTTTCCTTAGCCCAACATCCAAATGCACATCCCCCTTCGTGGTGGGCAAAGCAGCTATGGAATTAAATTTCCCACCAAAAAAAAGTTTTTCATACTTGGACATACTCTAGAAAAGATCCTTCAATGGTCCTAGTTGATATTCTTTTTTCCCTGAGGACACGGAATCAATTCCACACTTATTTATTCGTTTCCCCTTCTTATTAAGCATATGGAATATTCATGACAAGGGATTTTGGTAGGGGATCATCTAAAATATTGGCTTGACAGAAGACCAAAATCCAGGTTAAAATCCCTCCCTTTGGTGGTTTGTTGGGGCATTTGGCTTGAGAGGAACTATGTTATTTTTGAAGATCAAGGTCAATCCTTCCTCATACTGGTCTACAACAACCTTTCCTTATAGGATTCCCTCCCCAAACAAATTCCCACTCATTTTCATCAAAATCGCTTTAAGGAAAACATTCAAAAAGACAAGCCTTGGTCGAGTCTTTGATGGAGCATCCCAACAAACCCTTCCATTGGTGGATTAGGAGGACACACTCATATATTAGATACATGCTATTACTCTTTTTCATGTAACATTAGATTGGTAATAAACAATTTTACTGAATTATTTAGACTAAAAGTTCTTCTAAAATTAGTTGAATTTCTAGAAATCAATGACATCAACATCTACGAAGATTATATGACTATGATAAACTGGATGATTGGAAAAGAAAAACTAAAAAATCACACTCTTCTCCCTCTATATCAAAATATCACTTGCAAATTGAAGAGTTTCTTTCATTTTTCTTTCTCACATGTTTACAAGAATAGAAACTAAGAAGTTAACCAAATTTCCAATAGAGGATTGGCACTGGCTTAGGTCAGCAGAATTCCAAGAAAACAATGAAGGGATTCTCAACTTTATCCATATATTCCCCTCGAATAAGTGAACATATCTTTCTGATATCAACAATTTTGTTTATGTATATAGCATTATGTTGTCGGGAATGACTAGGATAGGTCAAGTTTTTTGGATACTCTAAAGGCATCCCAAGTGTTTGAAGATGGATATACAACTTTCATTTTGGGAAAATGCTCCACCATTTTATATGGACCCTCTTTATTGGATACAAGAAACGGTTTGAGATTGCACCTACAGATGGCTCTTTGTTAATGGAAAGAACAATTTATGGCTTGAAAATTTCGTCATTCCACCCATAGGGGGTGTCCTAATTTTGGGTGATAGATGGATGTCAAAGGGAGTAAAATTATGATGTTTTTTTATTAATAGGATCAACAATACTTTTGATCATTGGCATCACTTTTTATTCTACTTTACATGTGACAAGATTAGTGGCAATAAACGCATGAGTATAGACACTTTGTGAAAAGTTGTTCAAAAGCTTCAGTCTCTTTAGCTCTCCAAAACCACCTCTTCCTAAAGAGGAGCAAGAATAAAATAATTAAGGATGCACTCCAGTGAAAATGGAACACAAGAAACAAGGAAATAAGCGGCAACAGAAATATAAGGATGATTCTCAGCATCAACCCTTCTATAGTAATAGTTTTGAAGGCCTGAATGCCCCTGAGGAAAAAGATGAGAATTTTGAGACCCAAAACAATCTGTTAGTGCCAAATCATGTCCCTCCCAATTTGAAAAATGAAAGTGACCCAAATTGGGACTCTTCGATGGTTCCTTCAACACTGAATGTAGAAAAATCTAGTAAGGGGACCAAGAAGAAGTACCCACCCTCCTCCTCTTCCCGTTCCTACTAAGAAACAATTAAAATTCATTGTTCTTCCCCTCTAGCTATAAGACTTAGGAAATCTCATAGTAAAAAGAACTCCAATCCATAGGACTCTCTTGCACCTTGTGGGTCCAATGGTGGGTTGTCTACCGGTTATTCTTAGAAATGTTATGTTTCTACTTTTTCTTGTCTAAGAAATTTGTTAGAATTTACTCTTGCTCCATGAAACGATAGGAATAAATATCAGAAGACTTGATTTTGGAACTTTGCCTTCCTTGCTCCTATTGGGAGGAGGTTGGTTTCTTAGTTTTTTTTAAAAGTGCCATTAGTCAAAGTTGGTCAAAGGGACTCACATGATGGATAATATATTCTAAGTAACCACTTCCTGAGTAACCACTATGTTCAAGCATGAATTTTAATATAAAATCTACTTGTTTTTGTGCAAAATAAATTATATGTTCTTAAATAAATTTATTAAGTTTTTTAATGTTTATTATTATAAGTCTTAAATTTCCGGTTATGAATATGAATCGTTTTTATTAAATTTATTTTAATAGATTGTATATTATAACTTTTAATCACAAAAAGGTGTTTAATTTATAATTAAACAAAATTAAAAATATTAATGGTTAATTTAAAGTTTTGGTTACATTAGCTCTCATAGGGTCGGGGTTTGGTTCATTAGAAATTTATGTAAACTTTTTTCACCACTAGTGGCTAGAATCATCCAACAAGGAGATGTTTTAGATTTGGATACCATTACTTCAGCCAAATCTAATTTACTTTATGAGTGCCCATGTGGGGAGGGGTGCACTACAAGGAAAAAAACCTTCTAGCAGAAGTTATAACAGAGGTTTTTAGTGTTATAAAATTGACAATTTTTTTTAAAGAACATACGCTAAAACATTCGTTTGTGATAGCGGATGTTTTAGCGGAGGTTTTAACAAAAAATCATCACAACTAAAAAATTTGGGTGGTTGGAGGTTTTAGCGGATGTTTTTCTTGTGCACTTAATGGAAAAAGTAGGATTGAATGCTACATACATAAAAGCACCAAGTGACATACATAACTAAAAGCACCGAGGCATTGAATGCAAAGCACACTAGTGCTTATATATACAACACTAGTGCTAATAGATAAAAAATGCCTCGGGGCATTCTTGTAAGGAACGACACTAGGGCATGAAAAAACTAATTGTTTTGTCGGTGTTTTTTTTAACTTGCAGCACCGATGCATATCATTTGTACAAATTCCCTGGTGCATTAGTTATACAAAAGGACCAGTACTATTAGTTTTCATAATGCATCGGGATGGAAATAATATTTTGTAGATCTTAGGTGTTAGTTATATGAAATCACTAGTGCGTTAAGAATTATAATGCACTGAGGTGTTAATCTCAACAACGTTGATGCTTGAAGAGATAAACACATCAATGCTATCATTTTCTAAAAAGACATCGGTCATGAAAAAATGTCATCATAGTGATTTTATATAACATAACACACCAGTGCATTTTTATGTTATAGACATACCGATTTTTTGAATGAGATTTTCTCTTTTTTGGAGACATCGACTTGTGACAGTGCAATTATTGTAATTTTTGAAATTTGTTATTCATTGAAAAATAGACATATATCTTATAATTATATTCATATAAATTAAAATTTGATTAGCGCATTTGTATATGATGTTTGGATTAATTTGTTATATTATCATATTTCACATCTCTTCATTATAATACTTAATCATCCATATATTTAATTAGCGGTGTAACATTTCACAACGACATTGGACAACACAATAGAATAAATGAAAATGAATTTTGTTATATATCAATAAGAGGCTCTTTGTCATACAAAATGGGATTTTTATTGGTAACCCCTTGTCTTTCAATTGGGACACTATGTCCATTACATTAAACAAAATGTCTGAATTTTAGAGGCAATTATTTCAAAAAATACAACATGTTTCATTGATATCCAAATAGATCATCATTCTTCATTGGAATTGTTGTTAGTGCTTGAGCTACTTACATGACTTGGGTTATTTAGAGACATGTTTTGTTGATTGCATCGATAATTTTTGTCTTCTTGATCTTGCAGTTCCATCTGCAAACATGAAAATGAAATGTAAAGAGTGTATCTACATTGGTGAGAATAATGAAAATCGGAAATAAATAATATGCATCAATGTAAATTGAATAAAAATGTACCATAGCAAGAAGTGACTCATAAATTACGCTTATGGTTTCAAACCCAAGTCTCATGCCTTGTTGCAACAAGTCTTCTGCTGGTGTAGTTCCATACTTTGTTTCCTACATGTTTTAAACCCAATTATAAATCATAGATTTATTATAAAGGATTTTTTTGTTCTATTAATTATAAACTCAGAGAAGTAAAACAACATAGATACTTAAAAATTCCACAATTAATTTTTGATATGCAAACATACACTCACAACCTTTATTTAACCCAATGTCAATCAATTCTTCCAATGGCTCTTCTTTGTATGTTAACACCTATTTGAAGACATTTAAGGATCGTTGCTATAAAACAACTTAAAATATACAAAAATGAAACATTGAGTTGTTATAAGGAAATATTAACAATTTCTCACAAACTTTGAAATCAATCATTTTCTTCCATGCCATCCTATTTTATGTGTTGAATGAGTTCCATCATGTTTTCTTTTCTATAAGAAAATACTTGAAAATGAATTTTTAATGCTAAATTATTTTTTTATATGTACAAAGTCAATCATGATTACATACATTTGAAGCACATTGTTGTTGAGATAGCTTCTCCTGTGATGTAATTATGTCCATTTCTTTGACAATCTCCTTATACACTTTTTTGGACATTCCTACTAGCATGTTTCATTATCAACACATTGATCATTTGGAATTTTCATAATCTTCGTGAAAAAAGTAATAAATTGTTTTTATAATGATATATGAAAACTAAATATAACAAAATCGATATTAATAAATGAATGTTTTATAGTAATATATGCAAATAATTCTAGAAAATCATTTTATATAATTAGGAATATTATCTTTTGAATGATTCTTTTTTATTGTTGTATGTTTTTTCTATTACAAGTCTGACATGTCTCATTGACCATTGCTATGGAAACGCTTCATATAGTTTAGATATAGTTTGGTTCTTAGAATCATTGGATTGATTTTTGTAATGTAAATGGAAAGTACGTTTATACGTTCGTTCCATTAGATCCCTGATAGTTCTATAAAAAAAATTCCCCCTTTCATTAAAATCTAGCACCACTCTAGATGAGCTAAGGACCAATTTATCGTCATTTACACGTTCTATAATTTTTCTTTTCTTAGAACGACATTGAACTTTTCCTTCATTATTGCTCCCTGTAGAACATTAAACATATATGAATTAATAGATTACCTGAAACACGTTATATAATATTCTTAAGTATATTATTTATTTTTTGTAAGCTTGGTAGGACCTTTTCCATTACTTTACTTAAAAGGCAAGTTGTAAACATAGATCAAATCATTAGGTGACCTCAACCTTCCCGACGGTAAATCATATTTGTTGGCCACCTAATTGCATTATATGCCATTCAAAACTAAAAGAGTTTTAGATTTTCAAGAAAATCTATATATGTTTGAATGTCATGTTTCCTACTATATGCTAAATATCTAAAATTTGAAACTAGAAAATGTAAACAATGCATATGGAAAAATATTGAAACATCTAATCCACTAATCTTCAGAAGAATCCACTGGAGCGAGATCCTTCACATTGGAACCTGGAAGTTTTGACTGGGGAATGCATGGGATGTGGCTCTCAATGCAACTAAGTCATCCATTTTATAGTTGTAGTTGAAATTGGATCTGCTACAGGTCCTTTTTAATTTCAGCATATCCATATTTAATATGAGTACATTCACCTAAAGGGGCAACCAAGGATTTGTCTACGAGGTTCTTCATTATCCAATAGAGGTAAACAATTTTTTTAGATTGGGTGGATATTCCACAGAAGTTTCCCGGGTCTGGAGCCAGATCCTGCTAATCACCCCAATCCACATCCAATTCTTCCACCTACTGATTCAATTCTGCTTCTCGTCCTAAGATTAGTTAATGAACCTACTTTGGAATGCCAATTTAAAAAACCTGAGCTACATCATGTATGAGGCTAGAGGTGGTTTAATGACCACGATTTCTTAAAGGTTGAGATTAGGGTTGACTAGCCCTGTGGTGCTGCCCATTCCCTCTACCGTGGCAACAACCTCCTCTAGTCGATGAGTTGGTGGTAGATGAAGCATGGACCATGATTTTAACAATCAAACGGATGCACAAACGACTACTGAGATGGTTAAACCCAAGCGTGGGTGTGACAAAGGTCGACACGCAGTTGGTGACTGACTTAAGAATCCATAATTGTTTCCACACTAAACGACTTGTAGGAGTAGTTGGGAATACAAATAGATAGCTATGAGATATAATTTTACCAACCCACCCAGTGATATGGGTATAACAGTGAGTTCGACTTATAGAGTGGACAACGACCATCCCAGTGTCTTCAGGACAATGAGAACCACAATATTTAAACAAAGAAAGGAGGGCCATATTCAAATTCCAGAACATATTCAATAAAATCCTCAAACTCTCGGCATAAGCATGTTCACTGGCAAGCCAACGAATAAATCCAATGAAATTCCACAGGAGAGCCTCTAAATACATTCCCATACACAAAAGTAAAATATTGAAGTATATAGAAACAATAGACAGATCCACAGACAATTCACCATACATAAACATAGTTTCCTTCCTCTTTTCTTGGGTTGGTATCTCATTAATGTTGGATATCATGGCTAGACTTCACCATCGAAAACACACAGACATAGACATGACTTAGAGGATTACAAGATATAAAACACCATAGGAACATTCCTGTAGGAGAAGACCTTTGAAGGAGTCGATTCCTCTGGATGTGGGTCACGATCCATGGTAGCCTTTGCCTCTTGCTAACATCTTCCACTCATTTATCCCATCAAGGTCTCTCTGCCTTTCTGAGAGCTATAGAACCTCGATGAAGCAAAACCATTTAGGATTTCCTAGCAATTGATAATCCTACCATCTTCTCCTTTGTAATAACTTATGCACATGCAAATTTCCAGCAATACTACCCTGTCGATCGTGTGAGAAGTACAGGGCCTCCATATGCCGCTCTTGCTCCCCTTCATTTTCTATCGATTCATTCTTCTATATAATTGGATCACACCCTGATTAGGGAGTTAAGTGTATTACTAATGAAATTTCAAAAGAAAAACACATATTGAATAGTATTTTTTCATTCACCTGATTCATCATTCTATAATTTTTCTATCAAGCTTTTACGCTCTTCTACACTTAGATTAGAAATAATATTATCGACCTTGTTCATTTTGTGGCTCTGTATGACAAACACCAACCAATACATATTAGTTAAACTTACATATAGTTCAAACATATTTATTTTGTAAAGAATTTACATATAACTTGTCTTCTTTGTTTTTTTAATGTGCTATCATTTTGTTGAACAATATTTTGTTTATTTGAGACCTTCTGAAACATTTTTTTATCAATATACAACTTGTACCATTCAATACAAAATCCATTAAATATATTTTAAATCAAATAATTTTCCGCCAAAAAAAGCTCTAGTAAATGGTGCGCTTATCTACATCAACACAACTGTGCATTTATAACACTAGACGCACTAGGTGTTTAATTGTTCAACACTGTCATGGAAAGTTATTTTTTAAAAATAGTTTTAAATTATGATGGTGTGATTGGTAAGGATAAATGCACTACAATGATTTAACGGTGCTATTTGGAAGAGGTGTACTGATACATTATATTACACCGTGAGCAACGATGAACAGTCAAGACAAAATCGAAAGTATTATAATATACCGGTGCATTGTATTAAATAGGAAGTATCGATGCGTTATGTTACATATGGTGCACCGTGGAACATATAGTCGTTTTTAAAGACAACAAAGAGAGCTAACAGGGTTTGGATATAATTCAATACGTGATTCCCCTACTTTACATGTCAAACCTACTTTACATGTAAAACACCCTATATATAGTAAGTACACAAACCCATTAAATGTAAAATGCCTAAATTGAAAAACCTTAAATTTGAAGTGGTTGATGAAGTTAAGCCTAAGTTGAAATTTTGCAAGAAGAAGCAAGGGTTAAGGTAAGTATTGAATTTTATGTTTTTTTCTTTTTTTTTAATTAATTTAAATAGGAAAAGAGATCGTAAAAATGTTTACTAGTAAAATCTATAGTAAATTTTTTATTATACAAGTTTTTTCATATATATATATATATATATGTATTTTTTTTCTTCTTGAATTGTGAATAATCTAATAGCAACTGTAAAATATTTTTAACAATAAAATTTTAAATTATGTTATATAGGGTTTTGAGTGAATCACCATACCTTTCAACTTCTGATCTTTCAGCGAATCCAAAATATTTTGGAACTCTAGAGTGCTCCCAATATGTCTCTCTTGCAAATGATCTCTCCTTTAATTAAACCATAACATAAATTGTAAACATTTTTATTAGTAAAATAAAGAATAAGGTTTAAAATTTATACTATGCGGGTTTTTGAGTGAATCACCATAACTTTCAACTTCTGACCTTTTGAATAGTTTCGTTGCTCCAAAGAATTATGTTGTTGCACATTGCTCCTATTATGTCTCTCTTGCAATGATCCCTTGAAATTTTGGTAAAGTAATGAAATGGTAAATGACTTTTTACTATTTAAAAGACTTTATGAAATTAGATTTTGAAAAATCAAGTGTCGCTTGTTTTTTGTTTATTTGTTTTTTTTGTTTTTGTTTTTGTTTTATTTGTTTGTTTGTTTTTTTCTCCAATTTCTCTACACATCGGTGCATTCGATAGTCAAGCACTCCGTTGCATTTATAAAACAAGCGCACCGACATTTCCGAGGCACCAAATTTTTGCAGCGCACCAACATGATACACTTTTTTTTCCAAAATCTCAAAACGACGTGATTAATTTTTTAATGTAGTGCTTTAGTTTCTATTTAAAAGCATCAATGCTTTAATTGTTATAAGAGTATCAAGTTGGTTGAATTCATTTTTATTTTTTAAAATAAGGAACTAGGTGCGTAGCGGTGCTATTTATTTTTTAAACACATCGGCGTGTTTTTGTATAAGAGCACTAATATGATAACATGTTTTTTTTGGAATGCAAGAAACTGGTGCGGGTATTATTTGAAAACCTCGATGTTGTTATTTTTTAAATGCATCGGTGCGATTTGTTTAAGTGCACTGTTTCGGTTTAAAAGCTATCTGAAATTTTGATTTCACATAAAATGACATATTAATCTCTATTAGCACCTAATCATTGGGATTGGGTGAACACTTATAAATAAAGTAAATAGTAAATAATGGAAAATGAAAAGTCATCGGGAGGTGAAGCCCAAGAGTCACTCCCTCCTGTATATAACCATGAGTAATATTAATGAATAAATACAATTCATTTGAGGAGTTACCTCCTGGCCTGACATGGTATCAGAGCCAACCCCTAATTTTAGTTTTTTCCTACTTGTAACTCCTATTTTCTTTCCCATTCTCTGCTACATATTGTCCCTCTGTCCCGAATATCTGTGTGTTTGGACATAACATTGAATTATCTCTACCTTGAGTGTGTTATACTTTTTTTTAAGCCTATTTGGCTTGAGTTAAGTATGCAAATACCAACTTCTATCCTTGGCATAACTACTATCGAACCCCTAGCTCTAAACTGTGCACATTGACCACTGTTTCCAAAGTTGAGCCCTTTTCAATTTGGAGTTTCCCTTCTCTCTGTGGTGATAAATTTCACTTGCAAACAGGCCATTTTCTAAGCAAGCCATTAGAGCACCAATCGTCCTCTCTTGTGGCTTGCTCTCATTGTGGCATTGAGTCATCGTTTGAGCCAATTCAAGGCATCGAGCCAGCAGCTACAAGATTTAGGAGCAACTTGCCACATGAATTTTAGAAAATATTTTTTTGAAGAATTTACTAATAGTGTTGATGGAGCAGTATACTTTGCAGACAAATCAAAACTCAAGCCATCAGGGCTTGGCACAATCAGGCTCAAATTGCCTTGTCTTCTAGACTTTCTTCTGCATGATGTTTTATATCTCCCACAACTGAGGAGAAACTTGTTTTCCTTGGTCCACATCTGGTAGCAAGGATGCTCCATTCATATGTTTGATGCAAGGTTGAGTTGAAAAAAGCATCAGATCACTTACTTGTCATGACAAGGATAGAAGAAGAAAGACTTCTCAAGCTGCAAGGTACCTCTGCTCGTACACAAAATTTCTCATACAATTCTCATTACGATGAAGGTACATTTCCATCAAGTTTATTATGGAATGTTAGATTTGGACACTTGAACTATGACAACCTTCACTTGTTGAAGAAAAATGGTGTTACTGGTTTTCCTACAATTCCTAGGAAACTTAAGCAATGTGATGCTTGCATTCTAGGAAAAGCATAGCAAACATTATTTTCATGATTCACATTCCAAAGCACATAGAAAACTTGAACTCATTCATTCATATTTATGTGTTCCAATTCCTATTCCTTATGCTAATGGAAATAAATATATGATGACATTTATTGATGACTACACCAAAATGTGTTGGGTTTATTTATTGAAGAACAAATTTGATGTTTTTCAAACATTCCAGAAATTTCATACATGGATTAAAAATGATGCACAATCTCATAGTGCCTCTATTCACAGTAATAATGGAAAATACTACACAAATGAATTTGAAAATTGTCTTCGCCAGCATGGGATCAAACATCAAACAACTATGCTTTATAATCCCCAACAAAACAAAATAGCTAAAAGAATGAATAGGAAAATCTTAAATATGGTATGTTCCATGGTGTTTTTCAAGAATATAAAATTGATGTTTTGGGCTGATGCAGTTCTATGTGTTGTGTATGTAAAGAATAGATGTCCATATAATGTTATTAGAAACAAGACTCCTTATGAAATGTGGTATGGCCACATTTCTTTTGTAAAGCATCTCAGGGTCTTTGGTTCCACCTGTTATGCCTTGATACCAAATGTACATAGAAACAAACTTGGTGAAAGGAGTTGTAAATGTATCTTCTTGGGGTATTCAAATACTTCCAAAGCATACTGCCTCTATGAGGAAGTTAATAAAAAGTTTTTTGTATCTAGAGATGTAATCTTTCTTGAATCTTCCAAAGCTGACAATGTTGTTGAGCGATAACTTGATCACTTGGATAGATTCAAACATGCAAAATCATTTCAAAAATTCAATAATCATATTCCACATCTTGAAGGGGGATTTCTATAACGGATCAATATGTGTGTTGTAGTGGCTACAACCACCCTCCAAAATTTTTCCTTAGCTTCGATTTGGAGCCTCCCTACCAAATTTTCACGCCACCTTGTCTTGCTTAGTTAAGTACACAAGCTTCAGTGTTATTCTTGCACAAAGGCAACCTGTCGATCACAGCTTGATGCATTCCCCTCACAGGTTGTTCATCTGGAATTGGTCTAGTTGCAGGCTCAGAAGCTTCCCCAAGAAATTGAGCATTTTTTGGAGGGTAACTAGGCTTCCCTCCAAAAATTGCACAATCCTGTCTGGCATCTTGCTCGACTCCATAATTGCACAATTCTGCCAGTCAACACTCATAGTGAAAATTGTGCAATTTTCCCCAGTATGGCTGCACAACCCAAAATTTGCTCAAATCTAGGTAGCAGTCAGATGCTTTGCCTAGAAATTGTGCAAATCTCCTGGGAACACACCCCAGCTCCTAGCCAGAAATGCGCAGTTCTTTCCAGCAGTTGAGCAGCTTCATGCATGAGTAGTTGGGTTGACCAGTTCCACCTGAGACCAAGAAAAATTGACTTGCATGCATGGCTTGCTTTTTATTGTAATAGAAAAAGGAAACATGAAAGAGGCATCCCATGATTCGGGGATCTATTTTTAGCAGCTGAAGGTTACATGCAAAGTTGTTTTCGAAACTTTCCTCCAAGTGTCACTTTTTCCTAGATTTGTGGCATGCACGTCATGAACCCAAATTTATTTATTTGACACATCAGATCTCATTGTTTCACATCGATCTTGGAACTCTGACATCCCACTTCACATCTGGGATTCTTCAACACATCTAACTCAACTATTCACAGGTAAGTGGCATCAACTTGTCTTTTTCAACATTTCTATCGCTTTTGGTGTATTCTCTTATGTGAGTGTTGTTTGCTTTATTTATTACAACACTTGTTGTCATTTACATGTATACTAGCTTGTCCTAGCATTGTTTCAGTTTTCATTGCTATCTCACTGCTGTCGTGTGCATGAAACTATTTTTCATGAACAATCGTCAATTCGGTGACTTGCTTCACCCACATGCATGTTGATCTGTTTACTGAATCTTTCATTCATGTTTGCATGAAGTGTCAATCACTTTTGCTTTCACTTAGTGTCGCCATGAATTCACTGTCATATTTGCTTTTAGTTTCCCGTCGGCGAGGCGGGCCAACCTTGGTCTAGACTCTGCCTTCACTGAGACAACATTGCGCAATCTGGGAAGGAAGGCTCTGCCTTCCTCTCTAGAAATGTGTATTTATGCCCAGCACTATCCTCCAGGACTATTTTTTGCATTTCTGAGGGACAATGACTATTGGCCCAGAAAATTGTGCAGTGTAGTCCCTGAGCCTGCACTCACTCCTAGCTGGAATTGCGCATTGCGCAATCCCAACAGCCAGGAGCCAGTATGAATTGGGCATTGTGTAGATCCAATATCCAGTCTTGCCTCCCAGACAACCGAGACTTTGTTTTACACAATTTTGGTAGCCAGTCACCCAGCCTCCTAGAAGAAATTGTGCAATCTTGCCTATCAGTTCCCCAAGTATGTGCTATGTCATTCCTTGAATTTGCTTTGGTTTTCGCTGATAGATTTCTTGCCATGCATGTTGCTTGTCTCTAGATATTTCAGGTGTTCATCCACCTCTTAATAGTATAGGATCAATGACTTCCAAGAGAGCGGGATCACAGGGCACTGACATAAATGCAGTTGTTGCGCGAGTGTCCTCTAGTCTACCGATCTATGAAGGTACAAAGTTGTTTCTAGACAAGGACATCAAACTGAAGTGGCAAACAGGTCAATGAAGCATTCGTAGGAACTTTTTAGGAATACCTCAAAGACTAGCAGGTGTACGTGAACATTCACAAGTCTGGCTTGTACCAGATTGCATGCAAATACCCTACGTTCCCATGCGCGAAGATGATACACTGGGTCATCTCTCACATTGATCCCGAGAGGATGACCTTGAGCAATGTCATTGGGACGAATATTGCAACCTTCTGGGCATGAGATTATGATGAGATTTATCAGATGCTAGAGCTTGTGACTATCATGAAGACTCCCTTCAGCTTACCCAACAACAATGCTAACTCCAGAGACATTATGAAAAACTCAGTAAAGGAGCCGGCTCGATTCAGGTTGATACCCAACCAGATCTATAAGATGAAGATACTGAGGAAGGCGTAGCAATACTTGGTCATATTTTTATGTCAACTGTATGGCCAAGCAAGCACGCAGACCTTCCCATAGAATTGGGTGATCGCATTGGACCAACTGGATAGAGAAGGATAACCATGTAACTAGCTTGACATGTTGACTCATCAGCTGAAGGAACAAGTAATGAAGGCTCGACAATCACTCGAAGGTATGCTTGTAGAGATTTACATGTCCACCTACATATTAGATGCAGTTTGTGCCCGACAGGAGTTCCCGGGCTTAGAGTGGGCATGGTCACCAATGGAGGCTACTGTGAACACATATTTCAAGTTGTTGTCTAAATGTAACTTCAGAGAAGAAATCACACGTCTGTCCAATCATTTTGTCACCCCAGTGTACAAGATGATATTTGAACAGGATCCACCCTACATGTCGAAGGAAGAAATGGAGGCACTGACAGGCATAGCTAATTGGTATGCATCCCCATCTGACACCTTCATCTAAATGTTCAACGCGGAGAAGCCTCTGCATGTTCTACTGAAGTTTTCCTTGGAAATTCTTGTCATGCAGGAAGTATCATATCACATCTCAGAAGGATTAATAACTAGACTACGTTGGAAGAAGAAGGCCCCTTGGCCCGCTCTTCCGTTGCGGATTGGGTTATATGAGATCCAGAGTATCAAGAAAGCGTATGTCAAAGTAGAATAGATGAAGAATTCCCACTCGACCTCTGAAGTTACAATTTGTATGACCCACATTGCATTGTGAAAGATCACTGCACAAGATTTCAATTCAACTGGATCCACGGGGCATGTCATTGGGCCGAGGAGGACCCGTGGAGATATTTCTACAGTTTCTCCAGACCTAATGAACAGGTTAGCTTCGCTGTGGAGTGGTTAGTGAAGCAACGTGAAGCAAAATCATAGAGAGCACTAGCAACAATGGTAACAGTAGTGGCAAGCATACCAATGCACGACGAAGGAAAGAGGAAGATTAGTGATTGTATGGGGGAAGAGCAAAGCTGCAAGTTCTGAGCAGATCCACTTGTTGAGAAAGTAGCTATGGATATAGAGGCAAAGAGGCAACAATGCGACAAGTGAATCGCGCGAAGGCAGAGGGATAAGATAAGAATGGAAGAAAGCAAAGAAGGAGTTTCATGAGTTGAAGGAGAACCTCCAAAAGGAACAAGAGTTGCACAAATAGGAGAGGGAAGCATAGCAACAACAGATACAACAGGGGGCACAAAATGTGTAGACAGATGAAGCAGTGCCCATATAAGTAGTTGATTTATCAGATCAGTTGGCTTCAAGCGAACAGGGTGAACCATCACAGGAGCAAGACTTTGCTCATGAGATAGAAAAAGCACTTCAACGGTTGGATGCAGACATGGAGCAACAGGAGTTAGAACAGGATACTGACCTCATGCCTGACCACAAAGAGGTTGACTCACCCACTTCAATGCATCCAGATGATGAGCATGTCTCAAGTGAAAAAGGAGGCACTGAGATCCTTGGTGATCAATTGGAAGGAGAGATGCACAATATCTCGTCTAACGAATCTCAACATAGAGTTGTGTAGTCTCCTAGAGTGTCAACTCTGGAGGATCATACATCTCCTAAGCAAGTTGAGGAATGAGTAATCATGACTAATGTGCACAAAAATCCAGTAGCCTTGGCCGATGCTACCAGAGTGTATGTTGAAGCCACTAGCTCAAGTGTTCACTTTTTGATAGATGAGAATGCCCGAATGGAGAAGGAACTACAACAACCAAGCAAGGAGGAAACTTGGTGACAATGTCCACCTGAGCTCAACTAAAGAAGGCAATACTAGATGAAGTATTTTCCCTTGACACGGATATGCGAGTGTTGTACTCCAAGTTGGTATCGTGCATAAGGAAGTCGTCCATCTCAATGGATGGCAACAATGATGTGCTAGACCAGCACATATCTTGATGAAGTTGCATGCTGCTATGGATGAGATGCAAACATGGATGATGAAATACAAGGGAGTCTCACTTCACTTTCTTAAGATGATGAGGGTTGATGCGGTTGAGCTGGCGGCATGTATTCAGAGTCAGATTTGGAACTATGAATAGATCATGCAGCTTATCACTAGCATACAATCTTACCATGCACGAGTATTCAAGAGTTTGGATGTTGTGGTGCACACACATGCGATTCCATCAATAAGTAATCTAACCTAGGTGAAGAAAAATAAATTGGTATGACTAGATATTGACTCGTACTTCGACGAGTTGATGCGCATTTCCACCAGTAAAGACTTGCCCATCAGTATAGAAATCATGCACAAGTATGTTGTTGGTCCGACCACATTCAAGACAATGATGCACATGCTTTCAGCCGAGTTGGACAGAGGAGCCCGAGTAGTGTACCTGGATGCTATGGAGGCAAGAGTCAGGTTCCAGAAAGATGTCATCGCGGAGCACATGGATACCATCAAGGACTACCGATCTTGGCATCAATATGTTACTGTTGATCAGCATGAGGATACTGAGGAGTTGGACTTCCATGGTTGTCTAAGTCAGAGTGATGTCTAGCATGGATTTCTCAAGCCATTTTGTTTCACATGGGTACATGTGCATTGTAATGTAAAGTCATGTCAAGTGTAAGTCAAGTGTCAATAGTTAGATGACAGTCATAGAGTAGGTGAAGAGTCATGAGGGTAGTTGAATTGTCACAAAGGGGAATGTCAAGGGTCACTGCACCCTTTGCTATAAATAGTCCCTCATAACTCATTGTATATGCTTTTGGTTAGCCAAGCTTCTGATAAGACTATCTTGGAGAGAGCTTGGACAATATTGTAATGCACCTTGGCTTCTCCACTGCGCAAAGCTAATACTTCTCTTTGGAGGAGCAGGCAGATGTGGCTGTAACGTTCCACTATTGGGACTAGTGGTTGGACATGGATGTATTGTATGACTAGAACTTACACTTCTTTATATAATAAGAGCCAACACGTTTCATGCATATGTTGTATTGTATTCTATGCTATCTGGTTTACTCTAAATGATATATGTATTGGTTTTCTTATGCATGCATGTCTGGACTATTTTGTATATGTATGTATCTTTCTGAAACATGTTGTTGGTTTAACCATCACTTTGGATTACTCGCTAACTTGATTTCCAGCTATTGGGTTGCGTTATATTCTTTCCACGACTAGCCCACATAGTTAACCAGCGGGTTAGAAGGGGGGGGAGCCCCCCCTTCGTTGTGCCAATTGCGTAGCAGGGGGAGTCACAGGGGGTTTGAGGGGTGCAACTAACCCCACTCTATGGGGTTTGGGGTAGCGCCCCGAAAATTTTTGGTTTTGGACCCTATATTAGGTTGGGTGGACCTACTTATGGTTTTGTGCATGTTTTCTACACATGGTTTTGGATGTGATGGTTTTCGGTCCATGGTTTTGGATGCTTCGGCATGTATAAATATGTATTGTAACATTGAAAGGAACATAATGAAAAATCAAGCTGGTAATCCCAGTTTTGGGATCCAAGGGAAAATCTTTGTGTATATGTGTTTTATGTGTTACGCTTTCGCATTGTTTATTTTCTGTATTTTAGAATTCATATGCAGGTAATTTTTATATGGGGTTAAAACCTACATTTGGTATCAGAGCTGTTTTGGCTTCAAGGGGACGCCTTTGTTGCTGAGGGGTTTCGCTCAGGCCTGTGGTAGACCATGTTTAGTGGGAGACCTGCGAGATCGATTCTGGTGGTGAAAGAAGATGGAAAGTAGTGGAAAGATAGAGGTCGAGAAATTTAATGGTTAGAGTTTTGAATTGTGGAAACTCAAGATGGAGGATTTGTTGATGGATAAAGACCAGTGGATCGCGGTAGATCCAGGTACTAAACGAATGGGAGTGTCTGATGAAGTGGAAGAAGTTGGATTGGAAGGCAAAGAGCATAATACGATTGTGTGTCTCAGATTCAGTATTTCTGAATGTATCAGGGGAAGCTACAATGAAGGCTTCGTGGGACAAGTTAGGGACTTTGTACCAATCTAAGTCTCTGGTGAATAAACTGTTCATACGGAAAAAGTTGTATAACTTGAGGATGAAAGATGGAGACTCGGTGATAGAGAATTTGAATGCCTTTAATACTGTGGTAAGTCAGTTATTATCTGTTGATATCAAAATTTCAGATGAAGATAAGTGCATTAGTTTTTTGTGTTCTCTACTAGATTCGTGGGGTAGTTTGGTTATTGCAATAGGTAGCAATGCAACTGCCTTGCAGTTTGATGAAATAGTCTCAAAATATGGAGAGCCAGAATGGTAATGCCTTGTTTATACGAGGACAGTCCCAAAACAGAAACAAAAATAATTCATCGAGTGGGAGATCTAAATCTAGAGGGAGATCTAAATCTCCAGGAAAACCTGTAAAGGTGGTGTGCTGGAAATGCAGAAAGGAAGGGCACTAAAAAAGGGACTGTAAATCTAAAGCTCCTAACAAAGGAAAGGGATCTGATGATGCTCCTTATATAGAGGCGAAAACCACCTTAGATGAAGGTGGGGATGTGTACTTGGCTTCCTTAAGTACACATGTAGATCATGAGGCATGGTTGATTGACTCAAGTGCATCCTTTCACTTCACTACCCATAGATATTGGTTCTGCGAATATGAGAAATATGATGGTGGTGATGTCTTCTTGGGGGATGACAGGAAGGCTAGAATCATTGGTCGCGGAAAAGTAAAGTTGAAGTTGCAAGGTGGAAGGGTTAGAACACTTCTGGGTGTTCCTCATATTCCTGCATTAGCCAGAAATCTGATTTCTGTAAGCAAGCTGGATGATACAGGTGTAAAAATAGTGTTCGAGAAGGATACCTACAAGATGGTTCGGGAGGCACTAGTATTGATTCGGGGAGTTCGAATTAGAACTCTGTACAAGCTGCAAGGTAGCACTATTGTTGATGGGTGCAACAGTTCCGTGGTTCCTGAAAGTGGAGCAGAAAATCTAGTGGCCTCTGGAGAGAAGACCATGTTGTGGCATCAAAGGCTTGGACATATTGGATAGAAGGGTCTTCGAATACTTCATGGTAAAGTTATGGTAGAAGGTATGAGTAATAGCTCTCTAGATTTTAATTTCTATGAAAATTATGTATATGGGAAGTAGAATCGGGTGAGTTTCCCCTCTGGTGGTAAGAGGGCGAAACAAATATTAGAGCTTGTGCATAGTGATGTGTTTGGACCTATGAAGGTTCGATCACTGGGTAAGTCTATGTACTATGTATCATTTATAGATGACTTCTCAAGGAATACATGGATATATTTCCTTAAGAAGAAATCTGAAGTCTTTTACAGGTTTAAAGAATTTAAGGCTCTGGTGGAAAACTAGACAGAGAAGAAGATAAAGGTGTTGAGGATAGATAACAGTGGGGAGTTTTGCAGTAAGGAATTTGAAGAATTCTGTAAGAAGTGTGGTATAGCACAGTAGAAGACTACTCCATACACACCTGAGAAAAATGGAGTTGCAGAAAGAATGAACAAGACGTTGATGGAAAGGGAAAGAAGCATGCTCAGTGGTG